>JAJJMC010011514.1:4176390-4213282 GCA_023531435.1 Papaver californicum
GCGCGCATAGAGGGAAAGAAAATAAAAATAAACAAGAAAGATCAAAAACTGATATATCCATCTTCTATGCAAAAAGGCTGTCCAACTGGTAACTTAACAAAACATGGAATTTTAGAAAAAGCACTTTTCCAAGTTTCAACAAATATTCTATTTTGTTTGATGGATAAAAATAATTCCCGTGACCAATAATGCATTAATATTGAACTGTAAGAGCAACACCTTTTGAAAAGAGCAGAACAACACTGACCTCTCTAAGTATAAAAAAATGCACTTCATGAGTAGCCAAAGCCAAGATGATTAAATCTGCATCCTTTAGGGAAAAGAAAATGGCAGGTCATAGTAAGAAATAAGATATTAAACTAAGAAAGATCACGCCTCTATTCTGGAACTGAGAAGCATATCCACAGATAAACACAATAGATAAAACACATACCAAACCATACAAGCAATGACGTGTATTAGCATCATAACCAGGAAGATTTCTTTGGAGACGGATGTATGACATTATTTTGTTTTCCCCTTCACCAGGAACATTGCATCATAAAGGATAACCTTCGTAAAAAAAGGATAAGCAGAGGCTAGAATTTGTTGACAGACACAAGAACCAGCAGCGAGAAAACGTTCTCTTCATCTTAACATATTTTTCTTGAAAAATTTCATCACCTCAACAAATTTCTTTAGGAGTTTCAATGGCAAGCAGTGATGAGTTTAGGTTAGTGTCATCAGCAATAAGTCATGAAGGCAAATTACCAAGGAAGTATACAGCAGAAAGATAAAGTAAAATATCATACCATGTTTTGGATACAAAAAGACATCAGATAGTTCGTATTTCTGGAAAAAATCGTCAGTTAAGGAAGGATACCCTGGTTCAAAAGAATTTACCTTCTCAAACTGTGTTTATGACTGCTGCTACAACAAAACCTTTGCGCAAGAGAACCATTAATGGTGCGGAACAATTGTTGCACAATCTCAAACAATTAGTATTTCTAATAAAATTTAAAATCATGAAAAATCGAATAAGCAATAAACAAAAAATAGCAAAACCTGTTATTCGCAGCATCAACTCCTTGAATATAAGCAGTGAGAAGTAAGAACCAGGAGCTTCAGAAATTGCTTCTTGTATCTTTCCTATTGATTCAGATAGGTAGAAATCCAATTCAACCTTACACTGGTGAAATATTTTAGGTATCTAGAAACTAGATAGATAACAGAAACTAGTTCACAATCTCTAGCTGCAATTTAGAAAAGAAACCGAACTTAAACCAGCAACCGTAGAAGAAAGCCGCAAGAGTCTTTCAACTCCAATCAACTTCGATTGATACATAATTCTAACGATGTCCTTGAAATTCAGCCTTCAAATTTTTTGCCAGCGATCTCCCGGCCTTTAATTTCTGATGTGCTTTAAGAGGGCACTACCACAATAAAGGAAAAATCAAGATAAATATCTTCACAATATGAGAAGTGGAACATTTAAATCATTAGTATGATGTTCACCATACAAGTCAAATAAAACACATGCCAATAAGGGGGTTGAAAATAAGTAACACCAAACTCATATGCTAGTTTAGGAGTTGAGAAGTATAAATGCATAAAAGTAAGGAAACTTACTGTATGTAGAAGTATCAATTTTCTCTGGAAGCTCTTTAACGTCTACCTCAAACCTCTCTTGAACCTACACATGAAGTGACAAAGTCAGAACAAACTTCCGTAAACAACTAAAAAATAAAAGCTCTGGAGACCGAGGCAAACTATTGCTAACCTGGTTAAGAACATCCGAGTCGGAAGCAGATGAGACAAATGTAATTGCAAGCCCTTTTGTACCAAATCGACCTGCTCTGCCAACTTGCAAAAAGAAAGAGATACTACTAAGTTTAACTGAACACATGCAGTAGTGAGATGTCATTGAAACGAAGGCCCATGTTAAGTACAAAGGAATGAAGAAAAAACAAGAGCTCCGCAACAAACCCTGTGCAAGTAAGTATCAGCAGAATCAGGCATATCATAATTGATCACAATGTTGACGCGTTCAATGTCTATTCCTCTGCCAACCAAATCCTTTGCTACAAGAATCCTTTTATGCCCTCCTTGAAACCTTTATAACGAGTCAACCTATGATATCAAAAAATCCAATTTCAGGCAAGCATTCTCGGGTATACATCATGGATCAGTGAAGCTTACTTGGGTAAGCTTCATAGCAACATGGATGCTTCCTTGGGTAAACATCCTCGAGTACGCTTCAAAGGGTCAATGTGATGCCTCCTCGAGTAAGCATCATCTTCTATCCAACACCTCTTCCCTATATATATTTTATTAGCATTTCCATAAGTAAAAAAAGCAAAAACTTCTCGGTTTCTTTCCTAGAGCTCCTAATTTCTCGGTGTTTCTAGGGTTCCTATTTTTTTCGTTTGCTGGATGCGTTCTTGGTCATCTTTTGATCGAGAATGGCAGAATGATTCCCCCATGATCCTGGTACGATGGTACCTAACCCTAATACTATAACATTTTCAAGCAAACAATCTTTTTTAGATACTGTGAAAATTAGAACTCATGTTCCGTCAAAAACTAATATGGAAGAATTGTGCATGGTAAGAAAATTAGCTAGTCGCTTTATTATTGATATTAAGGATGATTTTTTTCAGAGAGCAAAGGAAAAGATGAGATTCTCGTTAACCGGTAGGCTTGATTTTAAATTTGTTAAAGTTTGATGTGGTTAAATCAAGCTTATTAGGTCAATGAAACTTAACAGGTTCGCATCAATCTATTCATATGACTAAAGGTTTCTTTACTGTTGTTCTTGATAATAAAAATAATAAGAGAAGGGTTTGGAAAGACGATCCATGGTTTGTGAGTGAGCAAGTTTTACGAGTACATGATTTTGATCCAAACTTTAATCCTATTATTCAATAAATTTCAAGAGCATTGGTATGGGTACAGCTGCCTGGTTTACCCATAGTGTATTGGACGGAAGAGATATTAATGTCAATTTGCACATCCTTGGGAACGCATGTTTCAGTTGACTCAAGAACCCTAAAAAAGGAACATGGTTATTCAGGTGAAAGCTGGTGGCTATGGTTTCTTGCAAATAATTTTGATGCAGAAAAGGCATAAATTTTGCAAGAATTGTAGGATGGTTGGTCATTTTTTTGGGAAGTGTAAAGAAGTTATTAAAGTGAATAAAGTTAATGAGGTTGCTACTATTGAAGCTAATACTAATATTGCTAAGGAAATTGAGAAGAAACTTAATAGTCGTGAAGACAAAAAAACTGAAACAAGAAGTAATGATTATAAGAAAAATATGGTGCGTGATGTGGAGATTAGAAGGAAACATATAGGGAATATCAAAAAGGTAGAGGAGGCTAAACTTTTAGCTGCAGCGCAATGGGCGCGAAAAGCAAGCTGAATTGGACTATGAGAAAGCTCTTGTTGTTGCTCAGGAAAAGTCAGGAAAGCAAACTAAGCTAGTTCTCGCTGAATCTTCTACTGCTAATGTTAATATGCAAGTAGTATATGATGCGGAATTGGCTAAAGATATGCAAGCGAAATTGGATGCAAGAATTGATGAGATTAATAAAGATGGGAGTAAGGCTCAGATTGTTGCTATTGAGGAGCAGTGGAAGGAAACACCATTTTTTACTCAAAGAACAAGGCAAAGACGTGAGAACTAAAAAAAATAGCTAAAACATATGTGAGTACTTCTGGTGGGAATAAATTTAATGTCTTGAGAAAAGTATCGGATGATGATAATAGTGAGTCAGAAGAGGTAGATTCTGAGATTGACGCTGATGATGTGGCTAATTTAAGTAAGATTGATTGGGATACATAGGGTGAACTAGAGGCTAAAAGAATATTCCTATAAAAAGAAGCTCAAAAGGCTGTTGAGTTAGCTGTGAGAGCTGAAGTGGAATAATTATTGAAGCCTCAGGGTAGTGTAGTGAAAAAAAAACAAGAAAACTAAGGATGCAAGTACCAGCTTATGCGTGACTGATGGTGAAGGTGTTGCTAACACAACTATTGAAAATTTGCGTAAGGATGGTAAGAAAATTGATGCGAAGTTAACAAAAAAGGGCAAGGGGGTCCAAAGTCTCCTGCTGGGGTTATTTAATGTGGGTATTTTTTTGGAATATCCTGGGTATAGCTAAAATTGAAGTTAGGTCAAATCTTAAGGAGTATGTTAAAAAATATAAGTAAAAGTTCTTTGCATTGTTGAGCCTCTTTTACATTGTAATATGAGAACAATACAAGGTCTTAAGCTTGATGATATGTGTAGTGATTTTATTTAGAATTCTAATGATGGTAAAAAGAGTAATCTTTGGATTCTCTGGGATAACAGCATTAGTAGGCCAGTTATGGTTGGAGTGTGTGGGCAAGCTAAAACTATCGATGTTGATGGGGTTTTTTAATACTTTTTGCATGCAAGTGGATTGCAAGTTGTTAGAAGGAAAGTTTGTCCTGTAATTAGCTTTGGGGATATTCAGGTTTCGTGATTAGTTATGGGGGATTTTAATTGTGTTCTTAGAACTGATGAGAAGAAGGGAGGCAAAGCTCCTAGACAAGCGGTAATATTTGAAGTTGGTGCTTGGTCTAGTAGTAATGCGCTTCTAAAGGCTGATGTCTTTGGTAGGAAAATGACCTTGAGTAATCGGAGATCTGGGAAAGCGAGGATAGTTGAGAAGATTGACCGCGGCTTTGTTAATGAAGCCTGGATGACTAAGTTCCAGAATTGGAGATATTTAACTTTGAACAGAGATGTTTCGGATCATGCTCCGCTGTTTGGTTTTCCTTTTGAAACAAATAGGCCTGTTAGGGAATTTTTCATATTCGGAAGATGTGGTTTACGCATGAGGATTTTCTAGATGTGGTTAGGAACTATTGGAATGCCCCAATAGAAGACTCTGATCAGTTTATTTTTAATAGTAAGCTTAAGCGCTTAAAGTTGGATCTTAAGGATTGGAATGTTAATGTTTTTGGTAACGTTAATGTGAGAATTAAAAGAGCTGAGCTGAAGCTGGAAATTGCCCAAGATGAGTCTGATGAAGACCCAAAAGATATAAGAAAGTTCGATAGGTTTGCTGAAACTTTGGTGGATGTGGAACAGGATAGAGTAGGTGTAGCTGTAATGCTAAAACAAAAAGCTAGGTCAAGTTGGATTGTTGATGGAGATAATAACACTAGATTTTTCCATAACAACATAAGAATGAGGTGCAACAATTGTTTTATTTCTAACCTTTTTTCTGATGCAGGTACCCTGATAGATGATGCTGATCTTATCCGAGATCATATTCTGCAGTACTATATGGATAAGTTCAATGGTGTTGAGACGACGAATGATAGTTTTTGTTCAATTATTAACAACGATGAGAGTAAATCAATGGAGATGGTTCCAACCTTGGAGGAAATTAAGGAGGCGGTTTTTGATCTCGGAGCTGAGAGTGCTCCAGGGGCAGATGGGTTCTCAGGTATTTTCTATAGGCATTGTTGGGAAATAATCGAAGTTGATCTGGTGTTTTCTATTAGAACTTGTTGGTCGTGGCAGTTCATTCATAATGGTGTAAATTCTAGCCTTATTATTCTTTTGTTGAAAGTAAAATATGATGATAAACTCAAAAACTTTAGGACGATAGGCCTGAGTAGTTTCTTTTTTAAGATCATTACTAAAATTTTAGCAACCAGACTTGGTAAGGTGCTTGAAAAGCTCGTTTCTGAAGAATAAGTAGCTTCCATGAAAGGTAAGAACATTCATGAGAATCTAAACCTTGCATAGGATATGGTCAATGAAATTGATGTGGAAAGGAAATTTGGAAATGTGGGTCTGAAGCTTGATATTACGCAAGCTTTTGATACGGTTAGTTGGCAGTTTGTTCTTGAGGTTTTAGAAGATATAGTTTTTCGGATTGGTGGTGTACTTGGATTTTTAATATTCTAAGTTCGGCTAGAATTTTTTTCCTCATCAATGGCAATCCTGAGGTTTTTTTTAGCATTAACAGGGGGCTAAGACAAGGAGATCCGCTTTTTCCTCTGATTTTTGTTCTTATTGAAGATGTTTTGAGTAGAAATTATTCCAAGATTTTTCTTGAGCATAAAATATCATAAATGGTTACTAGAAAGGGTGCTTCTCCAATACATATTTTCTTTGCTGATGAAATCTTGATTTTTTATAAGAAAAATATGAAAAGCTTGCGTAATTTGAAAATGCTTTTGGATAAGTACGGAGCGTCTTCTGGTCAGGTGGTGAACATCTCTAAAAGTAAATTTTATTTTGGTGGCGGAACTAGAGCAAGAAAAAAAAGAATTACGATTTTTTTGAAGTTTGAATCAGCTTCTTTCCCAGATCGTTTCTTGGGGGTGTAGTTGATGGCTGGGCGTGTAAAATATGCTCATGATAGACCTGTTGTGGAGAAAATAATGGATGAGCTAGCTGGTTGGGATGGTGTGTTGCTTTTTTTTTCAAGCTAGGATGGTTTTAGTGAGATCGCTTATATCAAGTTATGCCATTCATACAATGGCAGTTTATAGATGGCATTTGAGAATTATTGCTGACTGTGAAAGAGCAATTCGCAATTTTATCTAGGCTGGAGATTCGAGAGTTATGAGAATTATGGTGGTAGCTTATGATAGTCTGTGTTGTCCTTTGAATGAGGGTGGGCTAGTTATACCCAAAATGGAGGTGATGAATAAGGCCATGCTTATGAAGTTGTTGTGGAATATCAAAACTTCTAAAAAAAAGTTGGCTAGATTCTTGAGAGAAAAATTTCTGAAAGTGAATGATGAGTTAATTGATTATGGATTTAAGTCATCAATTATGCCTTGGATAAGATGGATTTATGAATAAGTGACGCGCAATTCTAGAATTCTAATTGGAGATGACCGCAATACTTCCTTATTTTTTGATAAATGGTATGGAGATAGAAGCATTACAGTTATGCTGGGTATTCCACCAGTTATGCGTAATAGTTTTGCTTCAATGGTACATCACTTAATCCATAATGGCTCGTGGGTTATTCCTAACAGTATCCAAGCAAGAATGATATAATTTGAGACGCACCAAAGCCTCATTGTAAGCCCGATAGGATGATTTGGAAGCCTGATCAGAAGGGGACTTTCTCAGTGAAGTCGGCTAGACAATTGATAAGGAATAGGTCCACTGCAAGTCCAGTTGTGAAACTGATTTGGAGAAGATCAGTTTATCCCACTCTTGCAACTCAAGTGTGGAAGGTATTAAATATAGATTGTTGTGCAACTCTTGATAGAGTTAGTAGCAGGTTTAAAATTCCGATAGTAGCAAGGTGTGTTCTTTACAAAGCTGAAGAAGAATCAGTGCAACACGCCACTTGGAGTTGTATTTTTGCCAAGAGAGGTTGGTATTGGATTGCAGGTACTTTTGAGTGTCCTTGTTTCATATAATACTTCAAAAGGTAAAAGTAAAATTTTCAAAGATCTTTGGTTAGTTGCGAACATGGCTATGCAGGTGGAGTTGTGGAAACAAGATGGTGTTTGAGGGAGATAAACTGAATTGGACTCAGTTCAAGATGCGTGTTTATCATCATACTAACGAGAATTCTATGAGGATGAAGGGGTTTATGCACAATTCTTGCTTAGACCTAAAGTCCTGAATTATCTTAAAGTGGTGCATCATAAAATAAAGACAATTGTGCCAATCGAGTGTTGCTGGAGGCTTCCAGATATAAATGAGCTCTTGCTATGCTGCGATGGTGCTTCATTAGGTGATTGGAGATTTAACAGTTGGATTGGGTATAGTTTCTAACTATATGACATAGATTGATGCAGTTTTGTATGCTCTGGAATGGGCAAGGTAGTGGGGATTTGCCAAGATAAGAATCAGATCAGACTCCAACCATGAAGTGATAGCTTTTTCTATCAATGAAGTTCCCTGGTGCATGAGGAATCGATGGCTAGCAGCTAGCATCTAAGGCTAGTTACAATGCTAGGCGAGGTTTCTTCGCTTTGATAGAGGTGCATGATAGAAGTTATTTCCGTTTCAAGTAGGTTTTCCTTTGGGGTACTCTTTGAAGTGCCTTTTTCTTGTAAATAACTTTTTGATTTTTGAATACAATGGGACTTAACCAAAAAAAAAACATTTCCATAAGTGAAGATAAGGAGGAGAAGGGACATTCATCAACTGCACTTTCTAGTGATGCATTCTCGGGTATGCATCATGGATCAGTGAAGCTTCCTTGGGTAAGGTTCATAGCAACATGGATGCTTCCTTGGGTAAGCATCCTCGAGTGCGCTTCAAAGGGTCAATGGAATGCCTCCTCGAGTAAGCATCATCTTTTAGCCAACACCTCCTTCTTATATATATTTTATTAGCATTTCCATAAGTAAAGACAAGAAGGGGAAGGGACATTCATCTACTGCACTTTCAAGTGATGCATTCTCGAGTATGCATTACAGTATGATAGTACCTCAGCACTATGATACGTTCTCGGGTAAACGTCAAGGGTCAGTGATGCTTCCTCTAGTAAGCATCACGTCATGATAGTGCCTCGACACTATGATGCTTTCTCCGGTAAGCAACAGTGGGTCAGTGATGCTTCCTTGGGTAAGCATCACATCATAATAGTATTTTAGCACGATAATGTATTCTCGTGTATGCAACATAGGGTCAATGATGCATTCTCAAGTATACATCACGGCATAATAATGCTTTAGCACTATAATACAATCTCAGGCATGCAACAGGGAGTCAGTGATGCATTCTCAAGTATGCATCACGGCATAATAGTGTTTAGCACTATAATGCATTCTCGGGCATGCAACATAGGGTCAGTGATACTTTCTCGGGCAAGCTATACGGGACAGTGATGCTTCCTTGGGTAAGAATCCTCGAGTGAGATGAATTTCCAACCAACACCTCCTCCCTATATATTTTTTATTAGCAGTTCTATAAGTAAAGATAATGAGGGGAAGGGACATTTATCTACTGCACTTTCTAGTGATGCATTCTCGAGTATGCATCACGGCAGAATAATGCCTTAACACTATAATGTGTTCTCGAGTATGCAAGATAGGGCTATGATGTATCCTCAAGCATGCATCCTCAAATTTTAATAAAATGACTACATTATCCCTGAGTGACTGTTTTGCCCTTATGTGTAATATTGTTATTTTACCTCTGAATGATCCTTTTTTTCTAGTGAGTAAAATTACTATTTTATCCCTTTATCAAAAATACGGGTATTACAAGCTTAATCTTGGGATAATATATTTATTGACATCAAATCTGGAGTTTTTAAAAACCAGTTGATTTCTTGCAACCCATATCTGCCATATAAGGAAAGGAAAATCCCTGTGAGCCAATTCTGATTTTCCTTTAGGATGGTAGTAGTTGTTTTTTACCCACTCAATGTTTATCTGTGAATTAGGCAACGACATTTCCCAATCTGTAGAGGCCTTATTCCAAAAAGTTACCATACCTGGACAGGTTGCAAATAGGTGGTTTAAAGTTTCTGGATGTTGTAAACAGATTGGACATGTATCAATAATATTCAGGCCCCTGTTGACAAGAGTTGCTCGAACCAGAACTTTTCGATGGGCTAGCAACCACAGAAAGTGTCTAATATGTAAAGGACAATGAAAATTCCACAAATGTTTCCATTTTGAATTGAAAATAGTATCACATATATTATCTCTACTAATGAACTGATAGGCAGATTTGGTTGTCAGACTTCTACTCTTATCTTGATTCCAAATCTGCTTGTCTTCATATCCACCTAAGACACTTGTAGGGATAGCCTGTATTTGATTGATAATATCAGGTGTGACATAAGCTTCAATATCTTGCAAGTTCCATTTTCCTGTCTCTGAATTGATGAGGTCTTTTACTCTGAGATG
Source organism: Papaver californicum (assembly GCA_023531435.1). Taxonomy (NCBI): domain Eukaryota; kingdom Viridiplantae; phylum Streptophyta; class Magnoliopsida; order Ranunculales; family Papaveraceae; genus Papaver; species Papaver californicum. The sequence continues at coordinate 4,186,243 of JAJJMC010011514.1, forward strand.
TCTGATTACTGGGTTCTGAATAGCGATTAATTTTTTTAAAGGAATTCTTGTAACCCATGAATCATCCCATACTCGAATATGCTCCCCATTACTTACATTACATACCACTTCATGCCAGCTTTTACAATTTCTCTGCCTCGAATAAGGCTTTTGCAGCACTAGGAAGATCTCTTAGGAACTGTACAGTCCCATAATGAATCTGTGTTAGCATATTTTGCCGCAAAAAGAGTACCTATAAAATTTTGGGGGTTCATAAACACTCTCCATGTTGTTTTAGCTAAGAAAGCTAAGTTATGATAATCTAAATTAATAATACCTAGCCGTCCAGCTTCAATAGGTAAACAGATTTTTAGAAGAAGGTGAAAATGAGTTGTCTTCTCAAATGCATTAATGGAGACTGAACTTACCATTTACAGAAGGAAGCAATGTCAGTTTTATAGTACTGACTACCTATTTATCCTAAGCCAAATGACAGGCTGGTATGCTAACATACACAGTCACGAGAGTTGCGCAGCACGCTTCCTAATAGTACACTTACATGTGTGAGTGGCACAAGGGATTACAACCCAATAGCATAAGCTATGCTACTATCCCCCCTCAAGTGAAAGTGTGGATGGAGGTAATACTTTTAACTTGTCTCGGAGCATAGCAAATCTCGGCCCAGCTAGACCCTTAGTAAAAATGTCAGCTACCTGACTATAGGTGGATGTGTAGCGAATTAGCAGTGATTTAGCTTGCACTAGCTCTCGGACAAAATTGTAGTCAATTGCCAAGTGTTTCATCCGTGTGTGAAAGACTGGATTAGAGCAGAAAGAGATTGTGCTAACATTGTCACAGATCATAGTTGTGGGAGATGGCAAGAGCACATGGAGATCTGTGAGTAACTTGCAGACCCATAATAGTTCTACGGCTGAGCTTGCCAGGCTTCTAAATTCAGCCTCAGTAGAAGACCTTGCCACAGATGACTGACGTTTACTGGACCATGAAATTGGTGTCCACCCAAAGAAGATGCAATATCCCCCTGTGCTTATTCTTGTAACTGGTTCTCCAGCCCAGTCAGCATCACTGAAGCCATGCACCTGATTTAATCCCTTTTGAATAACAATTCCAAAACTGATAGTGCCCTTTACATACCTCAGAATTCGTTTGGCAGCAATGAGATGTTCTGAGGTTGGATTATGCATATGCTGGCAAACTTGGTTCACAGAGTAACTGAGCTCAGGTCTAGTCCAGGTTAAGTACTGGAGAGCACCCACTAGTGACCTGTAGGAGGTTGCATCTGACAGAAAATCCCCACTGGTTGGTAGCAACTTAGAGCCAGCAGGAACTGGGGAGGAGCATGGCTTTGCTCCATCCATATTGAATTTGTTGAGTAGATCCAATGCATATTTTTTCTGGGATATAAAGATACCACTAGCATTTCTCTTTACCTCTAATCCCAAAAAATAATGAACTGGACCCAAGTTTTTGATTGGAAAGTGTTGTTGCAAGTCAGTCACTAGTGAATTGCAATATGATTGGGATGTGCCTGTTAACAGAATGTCATCCACATACACTAGCAGAACTGTCATCCTAGATCCTTCTTTTTGAATAAAAAGAGATGAATCAGCAGAGGATAATATGAAGCCATAAGATAGAATGACAGTGAGTAGTTTATCATACCAGGCCCTAGGAGCTTGCTTAAGGCCATACAAGGATTTGTGAAGCTTGCACACAAATGTTGGATGTGATGGATCTTCAAAACCTGGTGGATGTGTCATGTAGACCTCCTCTAGCAAATCACCATGCAAAAAAGCATTGCTCACATCTAGCTGGAGTACTGGCCAGTCATGATTTAAAGCAAGTGTAAGAAGTAGCCTGATTGTGGTTGGCTTGGCTACTGGGCTAAAGGTGTCAGAGTAGTCAATTCCCTCTTTCTGATAGAACCCCTTGGCCACAAGTCTGGCCTTGTGCCTCTCTACAGTGCCATCAGGATTAAATTTGAGTTTGAAAACCCACTTGCACCCCAATATATTCTGAACAGGAGCAGGTGGCACAGTAGACCAGGTTCCAGCTGCCTGTAGAGCACTATACTCAGCATTAAGAGAGGCATTCCAGTTGGGGTCCTTCTTAGCTTGGCTGACACAAGTAGGAATTAATGGTGGTAGCTGTGCTATCAAGGCAGCAGACAGTGAGTGCTTTGTGTTGAACACCTTTTTCTTAAATATCCCATGCTTACTTCTTGTTGTCATTAAATGGCCCTTGTCAGAAGAAGAAGCTATAGTAGATGTAGGAACTGTAGATATTTGTGCATCAGCTGGTTGAATAACCATAGTAGTGGTTGTGTCAGGAGAAGATTGCAATAGGACAGATGAATCCAAAGTGTGGATGGATGGGCTAAAATCATTAGCAGTAATAGAGTCAGGAGGAGACTTGTCAGTTGAAGGAGATGTATGCATAGGATAGGACTGCTCATTAAAGACCACATGTCTTGATACATAGATCCTTCCACTTTTGATATCTAGGCATCTATAACCTTTGTGACAACTGCTGTAACCCACAAAGACACAGGAAATGCTTCTGGGAGATAACGTCTGTGCAGCATAAGGCTTGAGCCATGGAAAACACATCCAAAAGATCTTAAAAATGCATAGTCAGGTTGTTGTGTGAATAGAACCTCAAAAGGTGACTTGAATCCCAATGATCTTGTTGGTAGTCTATTAATAGTGTAGTTAGCAGTGCTAAATGCATCTACCCAGAAAGTAGCTGATAGACCAGACTGTATAAGGTATGTTCTGCCCACATCTACCAAATGCCTGTGTTTGGACTCGGCTACACCATTTTGTTCTGGTGTATGTGGGCATGAGATTTCATGAGTGATACCAGATGCTTTCAGAAAGGATGTAAGGTCACTATTAACAAACTCTCCTCCCCCATCAGTTCTGATAACTTTTATTTGATGCTGTAACTGGAGTTCTACTTGTGATTTAAAGCTATAAAAGACATTTTTGAAATCTGATTTTTTACACAAAGGATAAATCCAGCAGAATTTAGAGTAATCATCCACTATATTGACATAATATTTGTATCCACAAGTTGAAATTACAGGACAAGGACCCCATAAGTCAAGATTTAGTAAAGCTAAAGGAAAAAGGCTAGAGTGACTTGACAGTTGAAATGGTAATTTGTGACTTCTACCAAGCTGACAGTCAATACAAAATAGTGGTTTGTTGATTACATTTTTATTGGAAAAGGACTTGCTACATGCTGCAAGGTCTGAAATGATGAGTGTGCAAGTCTCTTATGCCACACTTCTGGAGATATAGAAGAGTTGACAGTTGAGAGGGTTTTATTTGCTGATGAATGAAGAAAATGGATGGGATATAAACCATTCTTATGTGGACCTTGCAAAAGTGTTTTCCCAGTTGCTTTGTCCTTCACAAAGAATCCATAGTAAAAATGTTATTGTGCAATTGTTGTCAGTGGTAAATTTATGGACAGATAGAAGATTTTGGGTTGTAGTTGGTGCAAGATGAATATCATTAAGGGTGAACTCAAACAGTGGAGTACATTTTAGTGAAGAACCAGTATGGGTAATAGGCATACCTTCTCCATTAGCTGCCATTATCTCATCTGAGCCATCATATGCTGAGATGTCTTGAATTTCTGACTCATTGTTGGTTAGATGATTATTTGCTCCAGTGTCTGCATACCAGGGGTTTTCACCAAGGATATTTGCTGATGCCAACATAGTTGTTAGATGTTGTGGTGTATGATTATTCTGATATGAGAAGTTGAGCCTGTTTCTGCACTCCAGGGCTCCATGACCAGATTTTCCACAAATCTGACATATAAGAACTGATGAAGTGGATGATGATTGAGATCCAGAAGATATTTTGATGGATGGACAGGAGAAGAGGAATTAGAAAAATGATTGGGTGATCTTCCATGTTGAAGATTGTAGTTTCTGCTAGGTCTCATATAGTGAGAGTGTTGGCCACTGAATCTTAGACCAAAATTTCTGCTGTTGAATCTTGAATTGAAAGATTGTGCTGCAAATGCTCTAGTTGCATTTTCAGTGATTAAAGACTTGTTTTTGTCACTGATAACCACTTCTTCACTGAGCAGGTTATTGTGTAATTCAATTGAAGTGATGGTAGGACTTCTATGCCTCATAGTAGTAACAAATGGAATGTACTCTGAATTCAGGGAAGATAGAGTTATTACCACAAGTTCATTATCAGATATTACTTCTCCTGCTGCTGCTAGTTGGTCTGATAGAGATTTTATCTCATTAATCAATGTTGGAATGGATTTGTCTCCCTGTTTAAGAGCTAGAAGTTTGGTTCTAAGCTGAATAGAATGAGTAGAAGAGGATCTTGCAAATCTTTCTTCGATACTTCTCCATAAATGGCTGGAGGAGGTTGATCTTGAAAAATAAGAAATCACAGAATCAGATATGGTGGAGTGAATCCACATCATAATAGTTGCATCCTCATCGATCCATTCTGTATACAATGGATTTTCAATTTCGTTTTCTTGATTTTTCTTGGATGTGTATTGTACAGGGAAGACATTAGTACCATCAAGAAACTTCTGAATCTAGAACTTCTTTATAACTGGACACATTAGATTTTTCTAGGTGATGAAATTATCATCTTTGAGATTGATTGTGACGAAATTGTTTAGTTGATTTAGTGAGATTTTGGAAATGGAGTTCTGATTCTCCATGTTTTGAGTGGATGCTTGGTTTTGAAACTCTTGAATCATGTAACTCTTGAAGCTTTAATGGAAAAAAAAAAATTTAAAGCAAGGATCGCAACTAGAGTTGCTCTGATACCATAGAAGAAGGTGAAAATGAGTTGTCTTCTCAAATGCATTAATGGAGACTGAACTTACCATTTACAGAAGAAAGCAATGTCAGTTTTATAGTACTGACTACCTATCTATCCTAATCCAAATGACAGGCTGGTATGCTAACGTACACAGTCACGAGAGTTGCACAACACGCTTCCTAATAGTACACTTACATGTGTGAGTGGCACAAGGGATTACAATCCAATAGCATAAGCTATGCTACTAATTTTGTCCCATCCTATAGCATAAATTCTATTTTGACCATCTCTACCTTGCCAAGAAATTTTCTTCTGAGTTGGTCAATAGCTTTAAGAATACCACATGGGATTGAATAGTAGCCATAAGATGATTTAAAGAAGGATCTAACATAGATTTAATGAGAACATCTCGACCTGCAAAATCAGGGAAGCTGTTTTCCATCCTTGAATCTTATTTGTTAATTTTAACAAATACTCCATGAAGTCAGTTTCTTGATACCTTCCCCACTGAATTGTGCATCCAAGATACTTGTCAGGTCTATTAACTAACCTCATGTGTAGGCATTTTGCTAGATGCCTGACATGTCTTTTATGGAGTTTCTCTCAAAAAGTTACACTTGATTTGGAGTAGTTGATATGCTGACCTGACCATTTACAGTATGTGTCCAGAATAGAAGTTATAGCTTTAACATTCTTCAGAGTTGCTTCCAAGAACATAATGTTGTCGTCTGCATAGAAGCTATGAGTTATAATAGGAGCCTTCTCTGCAATCTTAAAACCAGTTAGTTGCCTATTGAGAGTAGATTGATCAACGAGTTTGGATAGAACTTCAAGACAGACAATGAACAAATATATAAATGATTACCTTGGCACAAACCTTTTTGAGGGAAAATGGATTCACCTGGGGATCCATTTATTAAAATTGCTAATTGTACTAATAAATTCAATGATCCAGCTAATCCATTTCTTATAAAAGCCAAAAATATTCATAACAGCTTCTAAATAATTCCGTTGTATGTTGTCATATGCTTTTTTCAAAATCAATCTTCATTGCCATCCAGCCTTTATTATCTTTCTTGGTCTTCATAGAATGATAGATTTTAGAGGTAATAAGAACTGAGTCGAAAATAGATCTATTAGGTATGAAGGCATTTTGATGTATGGATATACATTTTGGTAAAACAGTTCTGATCCTCGAAGACAAAATTTTGGCTATTATCTTGTAAATAAAATTACATAAACTAATGGGTCTGAAATGGGTGATTTTGTTGGGGTTGGGATATTTAGGGATGAGGATAATGAAAAGTTTTGTTTAATTGAGGGTGAATAGAGAAATTTAGGAAGAAATTTTTGATGACCCTACACACTGAGCCTCCTATAATATTCCAGTACTCAACAAAAAGAATTCCTTGTAACCCATCCGGACCGGGAGCTTTTAGAGGACCCAATTCTTTAACTGTCATGTATATTTCCTCATTAGACACAGGTTGCACCAAGTAATCATTGTCTGATGTAGAGATGATAGATGGTCTTATATTTGATAGACTGCAAGTTGTTTCTGAATTTGCTTCGTTAAAGAAATTCCTGAAATGAGTACTTATCAAGTTCTCGATTTCATCTGAGTCATAAACCCACTGGTTGTTTTCATTCTTTAAAACCAAGATTTTATTCTTGTGTCTTCTAACTAGATTTGAAGTATGGAAAAATCTAGTATTGATATTACCATGCTTAAGCCATTGTACGTGAGACTTTTATTGCCGAAAAAGTTCCTCAAATCTCAAATTTGATAGGTACATATTTAAACAGTGAGCCTCATGAGATTTATTAGCCAGATAAGGTGTTAGAATAAATATGGATTGGGAAGAACTCAAGTCGTCTCTAGCTTTAGCAACTCGATTATGAATACTACCAAAATCGTTCATATTCCAAACTTTTGCTTGAAAAGCTAACTCAGTTATTTGTTGACACAAAGAATTTACTGTAGATTGGTTTGTGTCTGAGGGATGAGAGTTCCAGACATGTTGAACTATATTTTTAAATCTATCATCTTCAAGCCACATTGCTTCTAATCTCCATGGTCTAGGTTTATGCTTTTTGGTTAGATTTAAATCAACTAAGAGAACTCTATGATCAGAATGAAGTGGCTTAAATGAAGTACCTGAGCATCCGGGGACAACAAATGCCACTTTTCATTCACCAAGGCACGGTCAGACGCTCTTGAATATTTATGTGCTCTGTTTGCTTGTTAGTCCAAGTGAACTTGGGACCAGCTGCATTAATATCAATTAAACCATTCTTGTTTATCATTGAATTAAACTGATGAAATTGTGAGAAAGTAGGAATGAGACCTTATTTCTTTTCGTTGGATGATGTAATTGCATTGAAATCACCAATTGTTGTATAAGGAAAGTCGATATAGGAGGCTGCCTCTAATTCTGACCAAGTTCTCTTGCGTAATGTAGGGATTGAATGTGCATAAAATGAAGATAAAATCCATGGATCCCCCACCTTTGGAGTAATGACAGCATGAATATCCGAGCTACTGATTGATGTTGCTTCTACCTGGATATCATTGTCATTCCATAGTAGCCATAAACCACATGAAAAGCCTATTGATTCAACACAAATACAATTTGTGTATCCTAGATGTTGAATAATGTTTAGAGAGTGATATTCTTTTAACCTTGTTTCAAATGTAGCATACAGAGTGGGATGATTTGTCCTAGTAAAGTCCTTCGCTAGTGTGAGAAAAGAAGGCTTTCCGGCCCCTCTACAGTTCCACGAAAGTATCTTCATTGGAAAAATGTTGTGTGTTGAGAGTTCTTTCTCCATTTGAGATATTGTCTGTGCCATAAGATGGTTGTTTTGCACTAACCTGTCGTAACCCTGATTCGCTTCAAATGCAGTGAGATTCCTCCTAATTTTGGTTCTGAACACTCGTTCAGCTGCTAGGCCATCCCAACTCGAGGATAATTCCATTTCTATCTTCTGTAATTCGCTTGGTCCTCTTAGTAGAGCCGGGGTTTCCACATAAGGGTTGTGGAGTATTTCGACTACATTGTCTGCTGCCAAATCCTTTGGTCGTATTTTACCTTTCGAAACATCCATTCTTCCCTGAGAAATAAAGCATGTTGAAGGTGCCTCAGTGTTGATGGTGGGAATTGCAGTTGGTTGAGAATGTTGTATGCATGGCTGATCAATCTGATTGGCTCCTTGGGTATATGTGGATGGTCCTCCAAAAACCATTGCCTCCGATGTAGTCGAGCTTCCAATTCCATGTAATCTCTCATCATTAAGCGTATTTGGTTTAAGATTTCCCAATGTTGATTTACTAAGTTATATATCTCCGTTCCCCATTCCCTTATTTCATGTTGAATTTGTTCCTTCTCGATATCTCTGACTAACCATGTCTCTAGAGAGCGACATCTGCAATTGATTAAAAAGGGTAGATTGGGGTTGGGATGATTGGCCATGTACAGATGGATGAGAGATTGTCTCAGAATTTTTTGGTTTTTGATCAGAAGAATTTTTTGGGAAGACTGGACCCAATGCATAATTCTATGTTTTAGGGGGTATGGCTACCTGCTGCGTATCAGAAGACATAATCTTAGGGACAACCGTTGTATCTGGATTTACTACATCTACCCTATTTAATCTAATGTAGGGTAATGAGTTGGCTATAGAATTATCAGGATTAGATAGAAACTTGGAATTTGGGTTGTCAAGAGGGGTAAAAATGGTTTCTTTGACTGATGAAGACTAACCCATGGATTTTGTTGGACTTGGGTCCATTAATCTTTTGGGGATATTTTCAGAAGAAGGACCAAGCAAATTCTGAATTTCTCCAGAATCCTGGAAAACGGAAAATCTAGACCCATTTAAGATAGGGATATTTCTGGTCTGAATTGATGGTCCGCGGAGGGTTTCCGGTCCACGACCAAAATCTGTTGAGATGTTCAAAGGAGAAGTAGGATGGTTTTTGATTCTATAGATGATATTTCTTGATTCCTTATCTTTTATGGACATTGATCAGCCTTATGATTTAGGCGGCTGCAATTGAAGCAGAAAGAATCGATAGCCTCATATTCAATCATTTGAACTAACTTGCCAATAGAAAATGATGGTAGGAGTGGTTTCAAGAAATCAATTTCAATACAAATTCTGGAAAAACGACACCTAGTTAAACTTTCAGTAGTAATGCTTTGATTGTTTTCCCAATAGCATTGCATAACACCTCTTTGTCAAAATATTCAATAGAAAAAGCAGGTAATCTTGCAAAAATTATTGTTTTTAGAAGTTTAGCATCTGATGGTTTAAATTCCGGTAACCATTTGATTAGGGAAAAATAGTGTCCGGATATAAATCATGGACCTTGTAGTAAGGTTTTTTTTCGGATCTAATTGGTCTGAAAATTTAAACAAAAAGAAATTTTTACCTAAATCTAAGATCTGAATTGAACAAGAAGATCCCCAATTCAATATGCGGTCTTGAATAAATTTAAAACCAACCGTCTTACCCATGACTTTACCAATTAGACATTTCTTCCAAGGCTGCCCGATTGGGTTGAGAGTGTTTTGATCAAGTTTGATCAATGTTCTCTAAGCAATGATTTGATTTTTCATCTGATTATTTATCTTCTTCTTCCTCAGAAATTAAATTTTTTTTCTAAAAAATCATCATCATCTGTATCTTTCCATGGGTATAAGCCTTTCTTTGATGATTGAAGAACCATGAATGGTTGATCGAATAGTAACGAAAATCTAATTTCATGGAAAAATAATACTCGAATGGTTAACTCGGGGTCCACATAGCTACCGGTATACTGGTGTAACCAAGGTTGTATCATACCGGATTTCCGTTCGTACCGGTCGAGAGCGATACACTGGTATGCCGGTATACCGGGGAAATTTCGGTTTCAGATGTCGGTGAAATATCAGTCTATATATTTTATACCTATAATTTTATAAAAAAATACTAGTTCATATTTTATAACTATAAATATATTTTAACACGTTATAACAAACTTTTTTCTCAAAGTTTAGAAAAAAAAAACTAGTAATCATCTAAAATATATAGATCCATAGATTTCATACAAAGTTCAAACTGGAAACACAAGAGAAACAAGACAACTTCAAATTTCATCGTCTAAAATGCTAATTAAACAAGAATATTACAATTCTAATCGAGATGATTAATTATAAATATTATTATATCCATATATAATTTTAAAATATTATAAAAAATATGAGTAACAATTCAAAACCCTAAAACAAAGATAACTTTTTTTTTTTCATTTCTTTTTATTTTTTGAAAAAAAAAATAAAAAAAATCGGTCGTACCCATATACCGGATTTCATTTCATTTTACCCCGAAATCCAAAATTCCGGCAAAATTTTGGCCATTTCATACTGCACACGTGTAACTCGATAGGCATCGTCGGTTTTTGGCTTGATACCAAAGGAACTGTTCTTTCAAAAAACAACAACCTAGAATAAACCAATGCAGTCGATCTTGGCCGAGATTTCGGCGAGATTCTGGATCTCGTCCCTAGAGGCGAAACGAATCTTACAATCTCGTCGGAACGAGTCAGTCTAACTCGGCCAGAATCGGTTTGTATTGGCCGAGATTTTTAGCCATGAAATGTATAAGAAAATTTAAAAACAGTAGAGTTGAATCAAAACAAGTTGTTCAAGAGATTAATTATTTCAATCACATTCAGAGAAGAAGGAATAAAGGATGTTTATAATAGACAAAAGTAGTTCTGTCAGAAATATATTTTTACACCTCACTTACACCGAGTGTAGGTTACCAATTAGTACAGCTAGCAATGTATACGTTAGTGTATATTGTCTGTTAGGATGTTAACGTTAGCAGCATTAAATGCTAACAGAAAGTGTACGTTAACATCATGTATAAAGTCAGAAGAAAGCAACTAATCTTCTGTGTTGTTTTTTGAAACTTTCTGTATCAAGTTCTTGAGTTTTAATGGCAAAGTGCTCCATTCTTGATCACTAAACTTCTTTCAATTTCTCAGTTTCAGCAGAGCTAGTGCTCTCTATTCTTTTTCTTTAAACAAATTCTACCTAGGTCTGTATCTACTCAGTTCTTTTTCTTTACAGATTCATGATCTGTGAGTTTACTCCAACAATGGAGAATCCAACAGCAACATAAATGGCAAAAATTCCATTAAATCAACTCACTAGCCTTACAACTCTCAAACTTAAAGAAGATAACTATATTACCTGAAAACATCTAATACTTCCTGTAATCAAGAAATTTAAGGTTATGAAGTATCTAGATGGAACATTTATGTGTCCAGAAAAGTACACTAATGCAAGAAATCAAAATAATGGAATAGAGAATCCATTATACTTAGACTGGATTGATGAGGATTCAACCATTATACTTTGGTTAAACAGTACAATCTCAGACTCAGTCATAGCTTATTTTGCAAATTCTGAAACATCTCATCAACTATGGAAAAGCATAGAAGAAAGGTTTGCAAGAATCTCCTCTACACATTCAATACATCTGAGAACAAAATTGCTTGCAATTAAACAAGGTAATAAGTCAATATCAAGTTTAATTGATGACATCAAAACATTAGCAGATCATTTGGCTGCAGAAGGAGAGAAAGTTTCAGATAAGGAAATAGTAGTTGTTACTCTTGCTGCATTGAATTCAGACTACATACCTTTTACAACTGCAATGAGACACAAGTACCCTCCTGTATCAAGCTTAGAACTTCACAATAATCTTTTAAGTAAAGAAATAGTAATCAGTCAAAGAAACAATGCTCAAATGGAAAACAATTCAACTCAAGCATTTCTTGCACCATTCTCTCAATCAAAATCTCAATTTAGGAATCACAACTCAAGATTTCCTGGTTCTCAACATTCACATGATAACTATAACAACAGTTCAAGAAGCTTCAACAATTCTAGACCTGGATATGTAAACTATGGCAGAAGAAACTTCAATTCTTTTGGAAGGGGATCTTCTTACAATTCAAGATTCAACAATTCATACTAATCTAATCCTGTCACATGTCAAATCTGTGGTAGAATGGGTCATACTGCTTTATCTTGCAGGGATAGGCTAAATATTCACAACAACAATGAAATAAGAACACATAGTTTATCTGCAATGTTTGCAAACCAACATCTACAGGAACAACATCCATGGTATGCAGATACAGGTGCAACCAATCATATCACACCAGACAAAAATGAGGTGCAAAATTTTTCTACATACACTGGATCTAACAAAGTAACTACTGCTAGTGGAAAAGGTATGTTTATATCTCATTCTGGTTCTACTTTAAAATCAGGCAATGGTCACTCCTTTACTCTATCCAATATGCTAGTTGTCCCTAGTGCCACTCAAAATCTATTGCATGTGCATAAATTCACAAAAGACAACAATTGTTATTTAACTTTTACATCTACTGGCTTCTTTGTCAAGGATATGCTAACTGGGAGGATCTTACTACAAGGACTACACAATAATGGCTTGTATCCCATTCAGTTCTTGACTTCACCATCATTACAAGCAAATTCAGTCATACAAACATCTGTCTCATCAGAAACTTGGCATCAAAGATTAGCTCATCCATCTTTTAAGACATTACAATGTGTCTCTAAAGCTTTGTATCTTCCTAACATTGTCAAAAATCCAATCTCATGTTTAGAATGTCCTCAAGGTAAATCACACAAACTATTTTTCAGAAATCAATAAATTCAAGCAGGTTTCCTTTAGAACTGCTACATATGGATCTTTGGGGTCCATGTTCTGTAATTTCACTAGATGGCTACAAATATTATGTAGTAATAATAGATGATTTTACAAGATTCTGTTGGTTCTATCCTCTATTTGATAAATCTGAGTTCAAGAAAATCTTCTATGATTTCAAGCAATACATAGAAAACCAAATCAATTACAAAATAAAAAGAATTAAAACAGATAGAGGAGGTGAATTCTTTCATCAGGAACTTCTGTCTTTCTTGAAAATGCATGGCATCCAACATGAGTTCTCCTGTCGACATACACCTGAGCAGAATGGACTAGCAGAGGTGAAGCACAGACACATATTAGATATTGGTAGAACATTCTTAATACAATCTGGTCTTAATGATGTTTACTGGGTAGAAGCCTTTTCCACAGCAAACTATACCATCAACAGGCTGCCTACAAAGTCCATTCATTACATATCACCATATGAAAAGCTATTTCATAAGAAACCAGATTATACTCTATTAAGGTCTTTTGGCTCATTGTGCTTTCCCTGGCTCAGACCATATGCAGCAACAAAGTTATCACCAAGAAGCATACCATGTATTTTCATAGGTTATGCCATGAATCAAAAAGGTTACAAGTGTCTTGACCCTACTACTGGTAAGGTCTATACTTCAAGACATGTTCTTTTTAAAGAAACTATTTTTCCTCTCAGAAAGCCTACTACTATACTGCCTACTATCACCTTTACACCACCAAATGCAGTTTTACCAACTACATCTGTGCACTATCCTGTCACATCATCACAGGACATTCAAACATGATGTTTCCCAATCTCACACATCTTCTCAATGTCCAGTTGTCAGTAATGACCACTCTATGACCACCAGAGGGAAATCAGGAATTCAAAAGCCAAAAGTATATTCAACAAAACATAACCTACCAAGTGCAATGCAAGCACTGCTTACTTCCTCAACTCCAACATGCTTTACTCAGGCAAACAAGGATCCTAAGTGGAGATCAGCAATGGAAGAAGAGTACACTGCCTTAGAAAATGCAAGAACTTGGTCAAAAGTACCATATAATACTTCAATGAATCTAATTGGTTGCAAATGGGTCTTTAGAATTAAGTATAAGTCTGATGGTTCTATAGACAGATACAAGGCCAGATTAGTAGCAAAGGGGAGGGGCTGGATTACACTGAAACATTCAGTCCAGTTGCAAGTCCAGCACCATCAGAGTTCTAATAGCATTAGCAGCTCAATTTCATTGGCATATCACTCAGTTGGATGTGAGTAATGCTTTTCTACATGGAGAGATAGATGAGACCATAAACATGACACAACCATCTGGCTTTATAGATAAAGACAAACCCAATTATGTCTGCAAACTACATAAATCTCTTTATGGTTTAAAACACGCACCCAGGGCTTGGTATGCAAAGCTTCAAGAGGTGCTGTTGTCCTATGACTTTAAATTGTCAACAGCTGATGCATCACTTTTCATTCAAAAGCAAAGATAAAGACTCACATACATTTTAGTCTATGTGGATGATATTTTAATTACAGGAAACTCATTATCTCACTGTCAGAATGTCATCTACAAGCTTAAAGAACATTTTCCTGTCAAGAACCTGGGAGATCTCCATTATTTCCTTGGTCTGGAGATTAAAAGAAATATTTCAAGAATCTTTCTCTCTCAGACAAAATATGCACTAGATTTAATTGAAAAGAATGACATAGGTGGAGCAAAGCCATGTGCCTCACCAATACCAGCTGCCTTAGCAGGAACAAAAGAGCTTGGTCCAGTTCTGACAGACCCAACCAAATACAGGTCACTAGTTGGAGCCTTACAGTACCTGACATGGACCAGGCCAGAGATAACATTTGCTGTCAACCAAGTATGTCAGGCAATGCAAAAAACACATCTGACTCATTTTATTGCAGCAAAAAGAATACTAAGATATGTTAAAGGTACTCTAGACTATGGGATTCATTTCAGAAAGGGAGTTCTTGGGATAACTGGCTTCACAAATGCTGATTGGGCAGGAGATGCAACCACAAGAAGGAGTACAGGGGGTTATTCCATTTTCATTGGCTCAAATCCAGTCTCATGGTCAAGCAAGAGACATGAAACTGTTGCAAGGTCATCCACAGAGGCTGAATATAGAAGTCTAGCTAACACAACTGCTGAAATACAATGGCTACAGAAGTTACTGATAGAAATGGATGTGCATTTACCAACAGTACCTAGTATACTGTGTGACAATGTAAGTGCAATCTCCTACACTAACAACCCAGTGTTTCACACAAGAATGAAACACCTCTCTGTTGACTATAATTTTATCAAAGAATTGGTTTCATCAAACTCATTGCAAGTCAGACACATATCAACTGAAGATCAAACAGCTGATATCTTTACCAAAGGCTTCTCAGGGCCTAGATTCATTCAGCTAAGGGACAAACTAAATGTACAGTCTGTGCCTGCACAATTCAGTTTGAGGGGCAGTAATAGACAGAAGTAGTTCTGTCAGAAATATATTCTTACACCTCACTTACACCGAGTGTAGGTTACCAATTAGTACAACTAGCAATGTATACGTTAGTGTATATTGTTTGTTAGGATGTTAACGTTAGCAGCATTAAATGCTAACAGAAAGTGTACGTTAACATCATGTATAAAGTCAGAAGAAAGCAACTAATCTTCTGTGCTATTTTATGAAACTTTCTATATCAAGTTCTTGAGTTTTGATGGCAAAGTGCTCCATTCTTGATCACTAAACTTCTTTCAATTTCTCAGTTTCATCAGTTTAATACTTTGATTCATCCACAATGCAGTAAGTAAATTAAAAAAAATAATCAAAACTACTGTAATGCTTAAATTAAGATCAATCTTATTAAATAATCTGATATAATCACCAATAGTTTCAATTTCCCCAAAATTAAACTTTCAACAATTGATTGATCATCATCACTTAGTTGAAACTAAATATTTATGATGATTAAGATCGATAAAAAAAAGGCTTAGCTGCAAATCAGGGTTAGAAAGATTGGGGCTGATTGATTATTCTTAGGTAGAAATGAAGCTCTTTCTAATATACAACAACAAATTTTGGGGGTTTCACTTGAATTTGGAAGATGGGTTCGATAGGTGTTTGTTGTGGCTGGAATCAGTGTAAGTGGTGGTGATTTTTCTTCTCTACCTACTGTGAGTTTTATTCTCAAACTTGATGGAGATGAATGGTTGTTTATGTGAGATTTGTATTGTTGCTGGTAATAGGGGGTTTATGGTTGATGTTCAGTCGAGAATGAAACAACGAGAGAGAACATGGGTTTGCAGAGAATATGTGATGAATACAACCAAAAGAAAATTAGGGTATATTTTTCTTTTTTTCTTTTGAAGCAGAAAGGGTAGATAATAGAGAGAGTGGGGAGATGACTTTTTGAAAGATTCACGACACTTGGTAAACATGTGGTGAGAAGGTGCAACTTGGACCGAGAAATGTTAAGACTCAAGATATTTCATGTGTCTCCGTGCAATAATGGACATGTCACGTGAAGTTAGTAACGTTAAAACTCAAGATATAGAAAATTCGGTAGTTACTCTTATATCTAGACTCTTGTTATTTGCAATCCACTATTCTTATTAACCAATCCATATACTTAAATTAATCCAATTTTTTTAACATTTTTATTAATACAATCCTATGGATTGGATTTAGTTTTTATAACTTTTAAAAACACATCTAATCTAACTTCTTTATCTTTTCCAACACAGCAACACTATATTCAATCCATTCGAACATGACCAATAGGTGCTTTGAACTCTTATGATAAAGTGGATAAAACATTAGTGTGTGCATTTGTTAAAATGAAAAATAGATTAGATTGGATTTATAAATTTTACTTTAATTTGGGTTCTAAAAAATAATAAAATTCTATTTAATTTCTTATTGGATTGTATTAATAATAATGATGGATTGGAAATAGCAGGAGTCTATATCTATGCAGTATTCAGTAACTTAGATAGTCTGTTGTTAAATTTCTTCTATTCTGAATGAATGTTTATCTCTTTTTTTTTAAAAAATATATAAAAAATACTCCCTTCGTTTCAGGAAAAAAGTTACTTTCTTTTTAAATTTTTGTTCCAACAAAAGAGTTATTTTCATATTTTCAATAGGACAAATTTTTAAAAATATCTTTTTTATAATGTTTCTTTGTTTTAATAAGAAGATATATATGTGGTATTAAACTTTTTATTAAAGGGTAAATTTGGAAATAATTTAAAAAACTACTTTCTTATACTGTTTTAATAATTGTGCAAATAGAAAAAGTAATTCTTTTTCTGAAACGGAAGAAGTGTTTGATATAATAATAAAAGAAAAAGATAAATAAAAATCATCCCGATAAAGGTTATATCAATATTTTGATCCGATCGAAATAACCTAAAATCTGATATTGACTATATTATACTGTATCAGATCCCGATTAACTAAATTCAGATCCCGAAATATTAGTTTTGTCTCGGGACCCGTTTCACAGGAACCAGCACAGAACGCTTCCATAGTGATTCAATTCGTCTATTAAAAACCCTAACTGTAAAACCCTAAAAGGAGATTTTGATTCAGTTTTCTGAAAACCAGTGAGACAATGGATTTCCCTATCGAAAAAATAGTGGAAGAGAAATTAACACTTGAAAGCCCAATGGAAGCTGAAATCCCGTTAGTACAGAACAATGAAGAAGAAGTTGTAGAAGATTACGACGATGATGATGAAGAAGAAGAAGAGCTTGAATGGTCATCAGATTCCGAAATAGGTGAAGCGTTAGATTGGTTAGATTCTAAAGATGGTATTGATGGTGCTATACCTATGTCTTCTAGAAGACCTAATGCTCATGGTGGTTTATTATCTCGTCCTCGTTCTTCTCCTCTTCAACCTATTTCTAATCGTAATCAAAGGTTTACTAATCATATTCGACCTTCTCCATTACAGGTAAGAGTAAAAGATTAAATTTGAGATACTGGGTTTATTTTTCGAACGATTATGTTATTAATAGTGAAAAATATCGAAAATTTAGCTCATTTAATGAATCTTTAGTTCAATTGTCTAATTGTCTCTCAGTAGTAACTGATTTTCTTTTTTGTGAGGTTTGTGTTATTTGATTCATCATAATGTTGTTGTAGTGCAGCTGGAATTGAGTTTCTACTTTTTGGGTGATGATAATCTAGTGTTTTAATTATAATCTGAAAATTGGTTGTGTAGGAGTGGGAGGGGAGGAAAAATGTGAGCATGTCAAATTCAGTTACAACAGCTATCCGTGAAAGTGTTCGAGGAATGGCAATTGGTAAAACTAAAACTACTGAGAAAGCTGACCGTGCCACTGTTGAACAGGTCAGGGCATTTGTTCCATGTATGTTCAGTTTAAACGGTTCTTTGTGTTCAAATCTAATGTTTAGTTTGATTTTGTTTGTGCTTATATTTACAGGCTATTGATCCAAGAACTCGTATGGTGTTGTTTAAAATGCTGAATCGTGGTATATTTAATGACATCAATGGCTGCATTTCTACTGGGAAAGAAGTATGTCATACACGATGAACTACCAGACAATTCTTTTTCTCTATATCATAAATGAAGTTTTCCCTGTAACTCATTCGTCTCTTTTTGTGAACAGGCCAATGTTTATCACGCGACAAAAGATGATGGTCAAGAATTTGCAATTAAGGTGTATAATCAGTTCTTGTTTTTAAGTAAGTTCACTAATCCCTTTATCTTGTTGTCACCAGTCACTACTACGCTACAGCTGATTTTCTATTTTGTCCCTGTTCGTATTTCACCAGGCTATGTGTTTTATGGCACTGTTAGTAATAAGCTTAACTTGCCAAATTCTTTTTTCAAGAGTCCAAAAGAATGTCGTAGTCTTAAAATATTAGTTCAAACTGTGAGGTAAACAGGAACTGTTTATAACTATAAATTCACTTTACCTGGAATTATTTTGTTGAATAATGATAATGTTGGTGTTAAGAAAAGTATGATCATGTGATTCATCTTGATCTTTTCATTGCCATTTCAGGATAGAGATCGTTATGTACAGGGGGATTATCGTTTTAGACATGGGTACTGCAAGCACAATCCCAGGAAAATGGTCAAGACTTGGGCAGAAAAAGAAATGAGGAACCTTATGAGGTAAAACGAGCCTTGCATCTTTGTTTTGTTTTCATGTATATAGATACTCAATAATCAATTTCTGTCATGTTTTCTGCTTTAAGCTAAAGTTGTTGGAGAGATGGGCTTTATATAAATCTATAGGATGCTTTGCCAGTTTCCCTTTGCTTTGACAATATAAAAATCATGTAGAAACTTAACTTCCTGAGCATATATTGTAACTGTGAGACCTTATGTTGCATACTTAATGGAGAAAAAAGAGATTGTGGTCTTAGTAGATTTTATCATAGTTCAGGGTTTGTAAATTGTGACTTTATCTGCTAAAGCTCTAAGTTCTGAATGCAGGCTAAAGGCAGCAGGGATTAGGTGTCCAACTCCAATACTTCTGAGGCTGCATGTATTGGTCATGGAATTCATAGGTGTGCTTCTTCGTCTCTTGTTTTTCTTGAGTTGGGTAAACCTGATGGAAGTCCTAAGGGATAAGCTTACTTCTAGCCACTCTGTTGGGTGATTTTTACCCAATGGATATGGATCTTGTCTCCTCGATCCGTTTTAGCCTTTTAGAGATTTGGTTTAAAGTAGCATATTCTTCCTTTTGTTTGCTGTCAAGCTCTATCTAAATTTGCTGTATATTTTACAGGAAAATAGGGGTGGGCTGCTCCGCGTCTCAAGGATGCAGATTTATCTGAAGACAAGGTACGTGAAGGTTATGTACAGGTGTGTCTACTTACTTGAAAATTGTAAAAAAATATTGCTTATTAAAACAAAAAAACAGAACAAGTAGACAAACTTGGCAGACCCAAGTGCTAATATCCCATAAACTTTGTAATGGTTTGTGTTTTCACTATTATCTTATTGCTAGTGATGATGTTGTAGAAATAATTTTGTGTTCTTTACGAATTATTAGATGATTATGGTGATGCGGAATTTATACCAAAAGTGCAAACTGGTACATGGAGACTTGAGTGAATATAATATACTCTATTATGAGGTGAGTCAAGTAGCTATTTGTGTACTGAACTAATTGTCCTTATTGATTACCAAACAGTTAGTTACGTTTCCTTCCAATTCTGCAGGGTAACTTGCACATCATTGATGTTTCTCAATCTGTAGATCTTGACCACCCCCATGCCCTAGACTTCCTACGTGAGGATTGCTTGCATGTTTCTGTAAGTTGGTTCAAGTACACCTTTTGGTTCCTTATATTAATCTTTAAACAAGAACTGATGTAATAAACCAATGGTGATCTGCAGGAATTCTTTAAAAAGAACGGTGTAGCAATTATGACTGTCCGAGAACTGTTTGATTTCATAGTAGATTCATCTATTACTGATGAATCTGTGGATAGTTATTTAGAAGAGGTTGATGCTCCTCCATACCATCATACGCTGTAAAACGTTTACCTCCTAAACTTGTTGAAAACATTTTCTCTGGCTTAATGTGTTTACAATGATAACAGGTTCAAAGGAAAATTTTGGCTAGAGGAGATGTGATGTCCACAGAGGATGAGATCGCGGACTTGGTTTTTCAGCAGGTAAATTACCTTGCAATAAGAATCGAAGATCCTTTTGTGGGGTTTTTTGTTTTTCATAACCTATCCGAATTCTAATTTATTCCATGAAAGACGGTGACATGGTTTGTAGTCACTTATCAGTGCACTTCTCGAGCTTTATTTGAAATTCAAAAACCTTTCAATTATATTTAATTGCTTTTCAGTCATATATTCCAAGGACGCTTGATCAAGTAATGCAGGCTGAGGAGGATGCAAATAGGATTGCTAGTGGTCAGGACACCAAAGATTTAATATATACGACCATTACAGGACTCAATCATTCTCTTCCCACAGTTCAAAGAAGGGAAGAAGAACAAATATCAAAGCGGCTAAAGGAAGCAAATACAAATGGTACCTCTACTGAACAGACAAACAACTCAAAGGACATTGAATCCGAATCTGAAACAGATGAAGATGATGAGGATGAGGATGATGATGATGATGATTCTAGTGATCCAGAAGGAGAAGAGTCATATGGCAGACAAAAGGAAGGTACGGAGGAGACAGCAGCAGATACAAAAGCAGCTCGAAAAGAGGACAAGAAGAAAGTGAAAGAAGAGAAGAGGGAGGCTCGTAAGACTAAAACCCCAAAAGCTGTGAAGAAAAAGAAGAAGAAACTGGCCAAGAACATTAAGGCCAGGTAATAGGCTAATAGCTTCTTCTTTTATGTATAGGATAAAAAAAATCACGAGTCCTATTTCTTTCTTATTTTATGAATTATTGTTGTGGTGTATAACGGACGAGTTAGCTATACCATCATCTTACAAGTGTGTACCAATTTTGTTCCGATTAGTAACTTACTGGTTTAAGAACACATCATACATTTTGGCTGCCATTGATTCCTGATATGCGTGTCGGGAGTGTTTTCAATCAATTATAGGATTCTGATATCACAGGCATGTAGATTGAGAGTGCAAATCAATGAAATTACAGTAAATTAATAGTAACAAGTGGAGTGCACGTGCATTGTATGTCGGCAAATTTTATTTTTTCATGCGTATTTTCTATTTTGCGCAAACCATGACGATGTACAACAAAATTCATTATAACATCAAACTTTAGTTTTTACAAAATTCATAAAAAAATGCAAAGCTTATATATTAACTTCTGATTTCAGGATATTCACCATTGAGTAACGACTCAAGCAACTCAACAACAACAATAGCACCAGCTAGCCACAGCACCAATTCCAGCTCCGCGAATAAAACCTGTTTCTGTTGTTTGTCCTGTAATTGCTCCACTTTATTTCAACAAGCTGGAATAAAACCTGTTTCTGTTGTTTGTCCTGTAACTGCTCCACTAATTATTTCAACAATTGCCCCTCCTATACTTGCATAGTAAAACCATTGTTTATCAGGTAGGGAGAGAGGTATAATGTATAACCGTATAAAAACAAAATGAGCTTTTATAAAGGGGGTGAGCATCATATGAAGACCATATAGTCATACACTTCATATGACAGTTGGAGGAAGTTGTTTCTGGTGAAATCTTCAAGTTGTTGCTTAGTTATGGATATTTATTATTACGAAGTGAATGGACAACAAAATATTGGCTCTCGGCAGAACACATAGATATAACTAACAGTAAGAAACTGAGAGGGGGGGAATCACATTGAATGGAACAAACACACAACTGCGAAAGGGATTCAAGTATGGAAAGTGAATGGTGCTGGTGCAAGTAAGTGGATTGCAAAGCAACCTCTTTCATATGTTTGACTGAGAAATTGTTCAGATGACTACCACATTTCTGTTTTGATGAGTTCTTAAGAAGACTTTCAAATAATTACTACAATTGAGAGTAGAGAAGATGTTGATACCACTATTACTACAGGCTTAAATTGTTAAAACAGTGATCAAAACTAAAATTTAGTTTATTGAATGCAATCGATGCTTGCCACTAAATTTGAACATAAACATAAACAACAGCAATAATAGAAACAATAACATCTAAAATTGGACTGACGGCTTCCAAAGATGACAAATTCCGTTATTAATACTGAAACTTATGCCCATTTAGTACGCTATCGCTTAGCTTACCAATGGAAAATGGTAAAATGGATATCAGTGTTGCACTTACATATTCAAATTTTTGAGAGAAAACAGTTTCAAATCCCATAACAGAGTTGCATTTGAAACTGTTTTCTCTCAAAAATTTGAATATGTAAGTGCAACACTGATATCCATTTTACCATTTTCCATTGGTAAGCTAAGCGATAGCGTACTAAATGGGCATAAGGTTCTCTCAAATGGATAAATTACTTTGTTTTCTGAACCCTGAAAGTGAAAAGGTTCTGTTATAAAGTAATTTTGTGTATGAACTGGAATAATATGGATAAATGGAGTTTAGAAAACAAAGCAAAATAGTGAAAACAACATCTTTCATAAACATGTAATCCACTAAAGTAGTTTTTATCATCAAGATGTTAAGCTGTACTGTTTTGAGACTCAGGTATCAGACCAAATTCTTTAAGATCCAAACCAATGCTGACCTGGTAAGGATAAACCATTAATGGATGGATACTCAGATTAGTTAAGTAGATTGATAGTTTGGTTTAATTAGCAACCGAATTGGACTCTGCAACTACAGATGAAGAACAATGATAGGTTCGGCTAGTTTTTGGGTATAATTAGCCAAATTGCCCCTGCAAGTACAAAACAAAACTAGTTTTCATCGATTTAAATATAATTTATCAAACAAACACAAGAAAAAACTATATGGGTTATGGGGTTTTAGTAAACATAAAATAGGATTGCGAGCAATCAGGATCTGGTACTCGCTCTTCTACTTCACTTGGTTCAATCAGGAATTAACAATCAAATCCTTATTCTTCTTCTTCAATTTCTTTTTTCTCTAAAAGAATTTAGGTTTTGTTTATTAATTTCGTAGAAAGGCATTTTTGTAGATTAAACAAATCAAGGGTAACTTAGTAACTTACCCACCCCTAGGACACCCCATATCATCCATTCTAGATATGCATGGTAATCAAAATGTAGAAGATTGAATTTTTGTATACCCTAGGGTTCATCAGGATGGATCAGTGTGTATACAATAGGCGAGGTATTCTAATGTTTGATTTTTTTATTCTTATTTTCTTTGACTATTATGTAATGAAATAGAATAGGATGATCCTGAAGAAAATCCAACATCGTTAAATAATATATATTTTATTTTAATGACTAAAATATGCTTTAATATCGTCTAGGTTGGTAGGTATTTGATTTGGCCTAGCTGATTATATTTAAAAAATTCAACCTTTTTAAAATCCAAATAAAAAAAATCAACTTTTTTAAAATCCAAATCGGCTAAGTTTTGATTCCAAACCTAAGTGTTTATGGATGGTGTTTTATAAAAATGAAGTATATTAGATTTCGTATAATATAAGGATAATAAGGTAATTTAAAAAAAAAATAACTTAGTCATTTCTCAGCCACCAGGACAACCTTTATACCACTACTATAAATGAGAATAACTCAAACAACCAAAAACACAAAGAACAAAAAAAAAAACAGTCCATAAAATATTTCACATAAATAGTCCACATGATATGGAATGCTTATTTGGGTCCATCATGTTTTGATTTGAGGCCCACTAGGATACAACAATCATCTTCAGTGTGCTAAGGAATGGCCAAGTGTTTCAGAAACCTGGCTATATTGAGCGTTAATCCAATTATTTGAGGTCTACCAATTATGTGCCCACCTAGATAAAAGGATTAGAGGTATCTAAAAATGGTGAAACTACTGAACTATCCTCTATCAAAATTTAATACTCTAATTCATTTTTTATTTTCATTTTCATTTCCACAACCACCGATTTTTCTCTTCTCTTCTTCTTCTTTATTTCATTTTTAAACTAAAACATCGCTGATTATCGACGATTCAAACACCGATTAATCAATCTTTTTCCTATATAACAACGATGAAGAAACTCTGAGTGCAAAACAAGAAGAAAAAATGGCACGAATCAGGTACTTTTCTATCAACTCATTCCTCTTAATTAGGCTTTATCAACATGCTTACACTCAAACATTAAAAAAATTAAAATCTAGGTTTTTGTATTTAATTAGAATCGGTCGATGTCTTCACATTAACTGATTTCTACATAATCGGTCGATGTTCATTCCCACGTTGACCGATTGATGTTGATACTTTTCGTGGTTGAAGATGGTATGGGAATTTATATCCAGCAATTCTGGTTTGAAGGAAGTGCATTTTTTTGTTGGTTTTTTTTTTCTACAAGCGGTACATGTGAATATCAACATCGACCAATTATAAAGTATGTCATTTCTTAATTTTCAAGCCCATAATCGTTCAATATAAGTGGTTATATCGACTGATTGTATGTGGGAAAAACGATAATTTTTTCTGGAGGCTTTCTATCCTAGAATCGGTTGATATACACACCTTTATAACCGATTTTGTAGAGTAAATTGCTAGGAATCAATGGATGTGGATGTATCGTGATGGACGATTGTAATCTTGGAATTCCTAAATATACTTGAATTTGATTGTTGTCTATCGTATATTGTCATATTATTTAGAACAAAGGGAAAACGAAACCAAACATAAAAGAGATAAAAAAACAAATATGATCTTGTTTCTCCTCCGAGTTTGGGACCTCGTCGAGAGTGTAGTATGAATTTGGAGGATGAATAACATCGTATGAATCAAGCAGGGGCCACGAAAAATATGAACAACATGATAGTGGTGATAATGATGGCTCTCCAGAACGACCTGCTAAACAAGGTCGGGGTGGTCGTGTTTGGCGTCGTGGTCATGGTGAGCATGGTGTTGATTTTGTGAGGTAGGGCATGTGATAAGTGCATATTTTATATATTTTGAATGTCAATTCCATGTTAGTATTTGCTAGATTTCTTATAAATTATTGTATATTACATTTTTTTTTTGTTTATTTGTCTTTTATTAGGTGAATCATCCAAACATGAGCTACAAAGTGTTAGAATGAGTAAGAAAGTGAAGTATTACAAAGGAAGAAGGGCTAAAGACCAAGTGGAAATTGTTCAAATTCGGGATTTCTTCTCGTCATTTTGTAGAGGACGAACAGGGGAAGCCAACGACGAAAGAATGAGGTTGTTCCGACGTTATGAAAAAGTTATGAGCCAAACGAGAAATTAAGTTCGTCGGTTCCCCAGAACTAACAGTTCAATGAGTTTTTGAATAAGAATTACTAAGGCGCCTGCGTTTCTACTCAGAGCTGCCAACTATTTAAATATTTATAAAAGCACTAGCCAGTTTCCTAAGGGAACACTATCTTCTTCCCTGATTCGGATATAGATGTCGGCGGTGATTGTTTTGGTCTAGGATGGTGGCTCTTGGTTTCGAAAATGAAGAAAGTGTGATGGTGATTAATAGTTATTTTTAGAAGTAAGTTTGTGTAGTGGAGCTTGCGTATGGCAGTGAAGAAATGATGATGATGTTGTTGATCATGTTTGATCGTGATTGATGATGATGGAAGATATGGAGATGTTATTGCTGAAAATTGTTTTTGTGGATAGCCATTAATGGTACTGAACGGTGATGGAAGAGTTTGTGGCAATGTCTTATGTCTGAAAACGAAAAAATAGTGATGAGATGATATCGTTGATCGATGGTTGATGGTGTTTGGTGGGTTTGTTGTTGACGTGAATGATGAGGATGGAGGCGGTGGGGAGTCGGTTATGGAATAAAATCAGTGAGATGGTGGTTAATGTTTGATGGCTCGAGAATTGATGATGATTGATCACGATTAATGGAGAAGGTGTGTTGATACTGAAACTGATGTCGATATGTAAGCTTGCTACAATCGATTTGGTTTGATGGATGGGTTCAGTTACGGAGGCTAAGAAGGGCATAAGACAGAGTCGATGGGGGTGACGGATTTTAGAGGAGCTCGGAGTTATAGTGGAGTTGTTATGGTTGAGAAGCATGAATAATGTGGGACCGTGAATAAAAGAGAAAAATATTGGAACTGAAGTGAATGAGTTTACAAAAGTCAAAACAAATTATTTTTCACGGCCACCAGACTCATCGAGACCAAATAATCAAAACTCAGAAGAAACCAGTTTCACGGTTTCGTGAGTGATCCAGGGAAATTAGGGTGAGTTTGAAAAGAATGGGTTGTTAGTTCTCTGGAACTAACAAGCCAAAGATGTTTATAGGCTGGGCTTCTACAGTTCCTAGCGCAAGCTCACTAGATGCCTTTTCAATTCTTTTACACGTGTTAACCCATGGCCGTGACTTGTTTTAGTATTTTGGTGTTTCGGAAATCTATTTCGATCGGGATTAGAGCATGGGCATTTCTACAACTTGGATATCTATATAAGAGACACCTCTAATACTTTTTGACTTTAGTTTTAAGTTAGAAATTTTATATTTTATATTACACTTTTTTTTTTATATTCAATCAATATTCTAGGGTTTACTCCTTTAAGGGAAACCGGGAAATCGGAAAATCGTGTAACCATGAGTAGTTAATTTTTTTTTATTATGAATGAATTTAATGTTTAAAATATAAAGCTTAGTTAGTTTTATAAATTTATTTGGAGTTTTAATCATTGTCTTTTGTTTTCACTACATCTAGGGTTTGTGATTGATATCTAGATTGTTCAAGTGTATAATTGGATTAATCTATTGATCAGTTTAATGCTAGTAGAAGTTAGGGATAAGTGTAATAATCTCTTAATTCTCTACACAAGTAGAAATCGCGAGACCTTGCAAAGGGATTCTGTGGAGTGATAGGTGCATAATTCACACATATAAAGTAGTTTTTCCTGACCCTT
>JAJJMC010011514.1:4216474-4354139 GCA_023531435.1 Papaver californicum
TCTTCTTCTTCTTCTTCTTCTTCTTCTTCTTCTTCTTCTTCTTCTTCTTCTTCTTCTTCTTCTTCTTCTTCACTAGATCTATAACACAGTTTTTTATCTGTTTTTGTTGATGATCGTTGATTAATATGATTTCTTCAATTTCGGTGAAGGAGCATGATATGAAAACAAATATGTTTTTGTTGATGATTTTGATTTCGTTTTTTCATTGATGAATTTTTGGTATTTCAGATCTTGTTTTGTTGATGAATTTTTGGTATTCGATTTTCGTTTTTGTTGATGAATTTCATAATTTTCAGTTTCAAAAATCACAATTCAGTTTTACGTGACTTTGATGATTGTTTTTGTTCGCATCAATGATTTTAGTTTTGATTTGTGGGTTTGATTTTTAGATTTGATTTCAGGTGGTTTTTGAAATCGCAAAGAAACTGAATTGATTTTGGAGAGCGTGGCTAGTTCACACGTGATTTATGATGGGCATGAAGATAATTTTATGGTTTTAAAATATTTTGGACCTCCGGTTAATTGTTTTTTTCGGCTGGACTAGAGGTTAAATGGTACCCGAATTTTTGGACCATCCAATAAATTTTCCCGTTTAATCAAGTTTATCTGGATCTTTTTATGAGACCCGTTACCCAAATTTTCTTTCTCCTCTCTCAGACCTTTTTTCTCTATAGAAGAATTAAAAAGTTCGACCTTCATTGATTATTCGGCAACATTGAAAGGGGAAAATCAAACCTAAAGCATGATCAATTTCAACATATGTAAATTCTATATTGCATCTCATGCTAAAACAATCACTAATCACCCAGAACAACGGCATTTCTATTAGATCTAACATATTATAGAAACAAACAACAAATGGAAAAAAAAATCGATTACAGAAACACCATGATTCTCCTTGGGTACTTTTTTTTCCCCTTAAAATTGTTAAGAAACCCTAACATTTAGGGGTGAACACGGTAATGGTTTTCCACGGAAACTCGCCCAAACCGAACCGAATGGCCCAAAACCGAACCGAACCGTATACTAATGGAACGGTTATGAAAAAAAAAAGGGAAAACCAGTAGTCACGGTTTCGGTTTTGGTTTGGCCAAAAACCGAACCGCTTACCATGGAAAACCGACTAATTAGAGCCGTTCATCTAGATTTTGATAGATCTAATCTAGACCCTTCAATCCCCTTGATATATAAGCCTAACCTAATTTCTAAACCTAATTCTCTACTGATTTTTTGAGCAGCAGCCTCTGCCTCTCCGCCTCCAAGTTCTTCTTCTTCTCCCTCTCGTCCACCATCACAGATTCACAAGATTCACAGCCACCACCTTCTCGTTCACCATCACATCTACCACCTTCTCGTTCTTCTTCTTCATCCTCTGCTACTGCTGCCTCTAGCTCTAAGAGTAATAGCGCCATCGAAGATTGTAGTTTTACTAGTGGCAGTAGTGGTAGTAGACTAGTAGTGGAGGAGCGAGTAGATCTAATTTTAATAATAATCGTGGGAGGAGGAGAAGAAGACCTTTTCTTCATTTAAGTCAAGTTGGTACTTTAGATGATGATTTCTTTTCTACTGAGTGATGATATTGATAATGATCGAAGTTTGTTTGGTTTTGGTAAGAAAGGGATGATAAATGTGACTACTGTGAATTTGAGTTATTTGTTTAGAGGAAATGATGATGATGATGGGAGGAAATTAGGGTTTGCCGGAAGGAATGATGGGATTATGTTGAATGAAATTGTTGCTTCTGCTGGGTTTCAATTTAAAGATTAGGGTTTGGTTATGAATGATGGTGGAGTTGGTGGGAATGAAGACGAAGAAGGGGATTTTTCAGTTTTTTATGAAGGGGTTGGAATTGGGTCGGCGTGACGCTGCGGCATTGTTCATTCTTATGAGTTTCTTATCTGTTGCTTATGTGTGGGTGATTTTAGGGTATTTGGTTGCGCATTCGTGCATTCTTGGTGTAGTGTTCTTTGTTGTGGTGAATAATCATTTAGGGAAGCATGCTTCATTTATGAAAAATATTTGGGGAGGTTCGAAATTGGGGGTGAGGAGGGTTTCTGGTTTATACTTATGAGATGGGCTGTTACAGATGCGATGACGCAACTTCTTGGTTTATGGTTCTTTAGTGAAATTGAAGATCAACACTCATTTTTCAAACTATTTATTAGATTGAAATTGATGCCATTTTCTGTTACTTCCCCTTGGATTGTGGGTTATGAAACTCAGATTTATGGGTTTCTGTTTACTTGGTTTTTGTTGGATGTTGTTGTTGCTTTAGTTTTTGCAGTAGGCAGTAGGCTGTATCATGGGGAGAAAATGTTTCTCTACTTTCCTTAGGGATTACTAGAGTCTGCATTTTAGTGTATGGGTTGAAATTTTATGTGTTTGGATGGTTTAATGAAGAATGGTTTTTTTTTTTTTTTTTTTTTTTGAATTTTTCATTGTCAGTTCCACGAAACTGACAGAATCAACCGGTTAACCGAAACCCGTTGGAAAAAACCGAAACCGAGAGAAAACCGACTAAAACCGAACCGACGATAAACGGAACGGTTATGGAAAATTATTTGAAAAACCGACCTTGCCGGTTTCGGTTTTGGTTTGGCACAAAACCGAACCGAAACCAACCGTGTACAGTCCTACTAACATTACATTCGAGAAGCGTTTATGAATTAATACAGTTGATAGTTGGAGGTTTTATATTTTGACGTTTCTTGTATCACTAGTCATAATCTCCGTTAGAATTAATAAGGCCATGGGAAATTCTATAGGAAAATTAAAAATCCTAGATTCTTTTTTTTGTGCTACACTTTATTTTAACAAATCCTTGAAGAAAAAAGGAAACAATAATTAATTATATCAACTTTATGATGTTCGAGGTTTAGAAGAAGATGATACTGTGCAAAAAAAGAATGTTCTGTTGAAAGAGTGGAAAGAGGATGAAGAAAAGAAGATGAAAGCAATTCGGGTCATGGATTACCCTTGAAATCCAGATGAGAATTCACAATATTCCAAACATCTTGACCATTCATATATCCATATCTGGCGGTCCACAAACCATGTTAGATATTGTAGATTTTGGGCCTGTCAACGGATCCCTCTTTATTCTGCCCATCTTTTTAATGAGAACAAGGTGAACAAAAGCTTACCCATTTTCAAATAATTTGGAATTGGACTAGGGTTGCATAACGGGCGGGCGGGTCGGTTTTGGGATAAAACCAACTACCAACCCGTCCACATGCGGGTCGGTTTAAACCGACCCGATTTGGATCGCGCGAGTTCGGGTTCGGGTTTTTTACTGTTTAACCTGTATAGTCATTTTTTCATTGAGAGTGAACAAGATAATACTCAATAGTTTTTCATTTCTTTTCTTTTCTAGGGATGGTCGTTCGGCCACCTAAAATTGGTTTCTATTACTCAATCTCTATGTTATCAACATTCCTGATTTCCTCTTTTGAAATACACAGGAACCAAATCATGCATTCATTACAGTGTAAATAAATCATAATGAAAGCAAACAAGGAAGATCATTATAATTCGCAATGAAGTCACCACGCACCAGGTTCGCTATATGTTCAAATTCCGAACTAACTCCCAATGAGTGAATGGAAAACCATACTTATTAGTTTCCTCCAGTGACTGGTTTGAGTCACAACACATCTAATGTCTAGTTTCTCTGTGTTGGCACAAGCTCAACCTCATGACTCTCAATATCATTAACAAACAAATAACCAATTCAAACACAGCAACTAAACTTCATTATCTAATAACCCCAAAAATCAAAATTTGCTTAACACCAGCAGCTCAAAACCAAATTCTCAAATCAAAAAACATACCTGAGACCCAAATTTATGAGCAGATTGAGAATCAGGAGCTGGAGGAATAAGAACAGCATGACCAGGCCATCTATGATTAACTAAAAACAATGTCTTATAATCTTCAGAAATAACTAGCACTTTCTCTTGATGTTTAAACCTACTTATACTAATCAACCAATTACTCAAAAATGGCAAATAAGGTGAACTCACAGCACAAACAATCACAGTCCCAGTCCCACTAGTTCCATTTCTACCCCCACCACCACCAACAAAATTCACAGCTTCAGACAATGTATAATCCTTCCACTTAGATACAGAACCCCTTGAAAAAAGGCCACTAGGAATTAATGTATCATTCATCCATGGATTTAAGAATGCACCAAAGATGAGTATTAATGAGAGTAGTATGAATAAACCAGTTGGGGTGAAGAATGATATGATGGATCGGGTTATACGGGTGGATTCGGCGGGTGCTATACTAAACCCGTAAACCGACCCGTGATGACCGGGTTTTTGATTTTCAAAACCATATACCAACCCGTGGCGGGCGGGTTCGGTTTAAAAACCCGCGGTTTTGTCGAGTTCGGCGGGTGCAGTTTTTCGGGTCGGTTCCTGTGCAGCCCTAAATTGGACTGTCGGGTCTTTACAATTTTAAAATTCCGTAGTTAGGGTTAAATTCCGTGTGTACATTTAATATGAATCATTGGATAAACTAATTTTTAATTATTGGATTTAATTATAGCCGTCGAAATCATATTTGATCTAATTCAAGTCGTCGAGATACATAGGATTTCAATGTAATATATTAAATATTATATGGATTTTATATAATATACCAATACTTTGTAAGGACTAATATTGAAAATATATATAAATCTCAGTTGATGCTATGTACCAGATGGAGATGTTGATACTATGTATCAGATTAAGCTTTAATTATCTCGTGAAGTTTTTTTCTCCACCTTCAATTTATCTGTGTTAACCAAATTTACTCGATTTATAACCATAATTCGATTTCCCAGATGTGTTTTTTTTTGAAATTAGGGTTTCAGTCGAGTAAATTTAACCAACACAGATGGAACTGATAACAAATATTGATTTGAAGAACTCGAATGCTTAGAGAGGTTAGTTGATTCAATTGATTTTTTTGTAAATTGAAAAATTGAAATTAGGTCAAATTTTTTAAATCAGGGCAAATTTGATAGCTTACCAATCACTGGACCTATGCACTTCAATATTTTGCATTTAGTATTCAGTTGTTTATGTTTATACAAAGTTTGTCGTTATTACTACTTGAGAGTCTATTCACACTGCCTTGTTTGTTCTTTGATATTGATTCTTTTTAACAATGAACGTGTAATTTGTAGCAGCATTTAGATGGTGTTTGGATAACTATTAAAACTTTGTTACTGTAATATTACGTCTACCATGGTTGAAAGAAGCTTAGAGTTATTAGAATAGCTGAGGTGACAAGATTGCACTAGATAATAAACTTTTGGAACTCTGAATTACTACAATTGAACTAATTGCTCATATAAGCAGAACATTGATAAAAGGGCTAGCAAGAGATGGCAATTGTGTGATATAGCCTAATTACCTAATTATAATACTTGCACTTGATGGTTTATGTACAGTCCTAATCTCATTCCCTGTCTCTCTTGCAGAGTAACACCGTCAAGGAACCACACTGCCATCATCTGATCGTGTTGGCTTGCACTTAGAGTATCCTTTCATTATTATTTTTATAGATTCAAATTTCTTTATTTATTTTCTTCTTTAAGAATTGATTTCTTGCTTACTTATTTTCACTTGGATTACTATGTTAGACTCATAATATCTTTTCATAAATGTTATGGTTGAGTTCAAGATTGAAATCCTTTGTTATTCTTGACTGACTTGCTCATATATGCGAGTTCTAAAATGAGGAAAGCATAGAAGACGGAGCATATTGGACATGGGATTTGACAGGAATCTTCCTATAATTTTTCACCAAGCTTTTAATTAAGTTTCTTTACCTTGTTTTTTGTCTTTGTTCCACCAAAATATCTTTGAATACGATCCAATTTGTCTAGAGTTGTTTTCGGTAATGCGAGGCACTGCATCTGATAAGTACAATATGATTGTAGAATAGATTGAATAAGGATAGTTCTACCCGCTTGGGAGAGAAGTTTTGATTTCCAACCTTGTAGAGATGAATAATATTTCTGGAGTAATGGTTCCAAAAAAAAAATCTATTTTTATCAAAGAACAAAAGTGCACCAAGGTATTTATCATTTTTTGTTAATAACGGGACTTTTAGAATTTTAGCGATTATGTTAATATGTTTGTGGTGAATCTGGGGGATGAGGAAAATTTTGGATTTTTTTAAATTAACCATTTGACCCGTTATTTGACCAAAATTGTTAAGAATTTCTAATAAATTTTTGGCTTCCCCTAGGTCAGTTCTATTGAAAAGTAAACAGTCATCAGCGAAGAAAGGTTGGAGATATTAGGTGCATCTTTGTTAATTTTAATACCTGAGATTTTTCTCTCTTTAATAGCTTTGTCTAAGAGTCTAGAGAGGATTTCCATACAAATTAGAAAAAGATAAGGTGAAAGGGGATCACCTTGCCTGATTCCTCTAGAAGTGGAAAAATTGGGGCCAGTGGAGCCCTTAAGAAGGATCGAAAAGGAGGGAGTTGACACATTGCATTATTAAATGAACCTAATATTGATTAAAGCCAAAGAAAATCAAAGCATTTTCTGGAACGGCCACTCGATCCGATCAAAAGCTTTAGAAAGGTCTAATTTTAGTGCTAAAAAATCTTTTTTCGCTTTTGATGTTTTCATTGAATGAATAAGTTCATGCGCGATAATAATATTATCCGTGATTTTTCTACCCGAAACTAAAGCCGATTGATTAGGAGATATAAATTTATTTAAAAGTGGTTTTAACCTATTAGCTAGTATCTTAGACATTACTTTATATATTGTATTATTTAAGTTTATAAATCTAAAATCTGCTGGGGTTTGAGGGGTTGGAGTTTTTGGAATTAAAGTTATGAAGGTAGAATTGAGATTATGAGGTAAATTACCATGTTTAAAGAAATCTTGAATTTTTTTAGTAATGTCTGGTCCAAATATTTCCCAATTTACTTTTAAGAAACCTGGTTGGTAATCATCTAGTCCAGTTGCACCCCATGGATTCATACTGTTTAAAGTCTTCCAAATTTCCTCGTATTGAGATGGAATTTGAATTAAAAAATCATTTATAGAAGCATATATAACTGAATAAGTTGTTTTCTGCTTGGTAAGAAAAAGTTATACAAATTAAAAATTAAAATCTCACTATAATAATGTAAAGGTTAAATTTCGACCAAATATTTTCTTTTTACTTAGGCCCTGAAATGATATAAATTCCCCCGTTATAAATCTTAGTCTAGGAGAAATATTAAGGTTTTTTTCGGTATTTTTTATGTACCTCATATCTATTCTTCAGCCTAATTCCAACTGAATCGAACAACTTCTCCTACTGAAAAATCATAAACCTCACTGCAAAATTAAAAATTCCAATTTCGCCCATCAATTAAAAATTAAAACATATATAACAAATTTATAATTTCCTCCCATTTTAGAATAATATGAGAACTAGAATAGCCACTTGAAGTGTCCTCATTCAACTCAAAAGAATAATCGTATATTTTATCATTCATTTTTGTCCTATTTTTTGCTCGAATTATCCAACCTGATGTTGTTCTTGGAAATGAACAAAAAAAGCAAGTCTGGCTAATAACTTGTTAGGTGAACCTAGATATGTGCAAGTTCGGCTGATAACTTTTCAGCCAAACCTAAGTATGTTTTTCTTTTAACTTAGGTTCAGCTCTCTTTTGAATAGACGAACTGTTTATCTGGTCATCCGATCTAGGTTGTAAAGTTCAACCTATATTAAACCTTTAGGCTCCATTATGAGGTGAAGATTCACCTTCTTCAATAAAACCCTAACTCTATTGCTCAATAAATCTTCTCAAAAACTTAACACGAATACTAAGTTTAATTATCATTAACAACTAATGACGAATTATTAACATTAATACTAATACATTAAGGGCATTGTTGCTATTATAAAAACATATGGTTAAGGGGTTTTTAGTTTTATTTATTAATAATCCTATTTTGTCAAGATCAGTAAACTTTGAATTTTTGTGTATACTCCAAATTAGGATTCATCCTGATCCTAACGGTGAAAACTAAAACAGGCCCAATTGTGGATCACTCTATCAATACAGTATTGAAGTCCAGTGGGGCTTACTTTCCTTAGAGAACCAACTTACAACTTACAAGGAAAAGGTTGACACAGACTTTTACAATACAGAAGAAGTGGCAGTGGCAGTGGCAGTGGCAGAGCAAATGTTGTAGGATTATGCAGCAAGAATTAATGTAATTGCAATTGGGGTTCCATTTGTTGCAGAGGTTAAGTTCCGGTTCCACAGTGGCCAGAAAATCCTTTACCGGCCTTCAATAGAGATATATACAACAACTCATTCCATGTATCAGGCACACTGGCAAGCACCAATGAATACAATCCTGATGATTAAGCGCTTCATTCTTCTCTTCGGCCGTTTTCAAATCTTTACCATACACTGAAGGGTGTGCATCGACTCGATAGTAAGATAGTTTACTAATATTCAGATATAAAACAGGAGTCTTCATTTGTCTTAGAGCATCATTTTAGTATTTTCACTTGTGACGGGTACATCTCTTTGTATTTCTCATTACTCATGATTGGTTCCGTTTCTCTGTTGCATTTTCCACCGGTGTTCCATTTCCCGCCTCTGCATAATAGACCAACTATACATAAGTTATTCAACAACAAGATGGTGAGCTGAGAGAGTGAAATTAAAGGTTGGGGTAGCACTTACACATAATGGGGAATTGAATATCCTCTAAAAACGATTTGGGTTCTATTAGAATCAATGTTCTTGTCAATCCATCTCCTCCATGTAGTAAGACCTTTCTTATATGCTTCAAACATCTTAAGTCTAGGGTACAGGTAATTACCATCCTGAAAGTAGTTTATTCTGCAGCAATCGGTATTTCAGTAAGGCATGGCATTTTCATCATCATCACCTATAAATACAAGCATTTTTTAAACGAAGTATGGTATTTTTGCATGTCACTTACCCGTTATTAGTTTTAGAACCAGTCCACCAATGCATTGAATCGAAAACTATAACATCAGCATCACGATACACTGATGATGCAACCTCGTCAATCAAATCCAACCTTAGAGTTTCAGGCCCTGGTGTTATCATTTTGTTTTTACGAGTATTTCTTTTTGTCTCGTCCACAAGAAACGCAGACCACACAAATGCTACTGTACAGTTGTAGTCCTAAAGTTTAAAATTTAAGCATATGGTTAGTTTTTCATCAACAAATCTGCATAGTTAGGAATCTTAGGATATCATCCTCACCGCAATGCTAAAAAAACAACAACAGTACTTACTTCAAATCTCATAGCGTATCCATCAGTCTTAGGGATCCCAAAGACTCATCTCTTATATGGAATGACAGTCCAAAGTATGCACAACATAGACACGATCATATTCCTATTCAATGAATCCCCAACATATTCCATTTCCCCCCCTCTCAATCTCTCCAGAAAATCAGTTGCATTAAGGATGCTGCGAACACACACAAAAAGCCGTCTGTTAGAAGTCAAATATGCACATCTTCTAAATATAACAGGCAGCTCACCCTTTTACTAGTATCGGAAAGCACTGACTTTTACCTGGGTATATTGTTACACCTTGCATTTGTTTGCTTAGATTGATATTGCCATTGCCACTGGAGGAACTGATCATCAGGTCTTCCATTATGGTAACAAGCAAAGGTTTGTGCGATAAAATGATAAGAACCAGCAGGATAATATGGTTTCCGATTGACGTCCCTAACCCATTCACCTTCGAAAATATCGCAATCGCCATAAGAATAATCACTACTCTTTTCTTGTTTCTTGGCATCATTTGTCTATCACTACTACTACCAGAAAAGTTGCTTGCCGTCGCAGTCGAATTATCATTTGTACTGACAAATTCTCCACCTCTAGGTAGATCAACCAAAAGAAGACTTGAGTTGCTAAAACTCTTTTCACCGCGCTTCGTTTTCCTTTGATTATTACTAGAGAAATTTTTGAGTAACTCGGGAGGAGAAGAGGAAGTAGAATTAGTAGCAATAGTGGTATCTACCCTAGTAGTCGTGGTACCACTTGAAGCATCAAAGTGCCTATCCCCAAAAGATGGTATATGATAATATCTGTTAGCAGTATTTTGAAGCATGGGATTCATTAACGATGGGGAAATTGATGGGAACATGAATATAATAGCTGTTAGAAGAAGTATTGAAGCTCCAAGAACGAAACCAAAGCCAAAAAGCATTAATGATCCTTTTATCTTCAGACGACTGTAGGAGGATATCACTAACAAGTGACATAACTTCTCCAAACTCCTAATCTTTCTCATGGATCGTTTCTTAAGCTGCAGCTGGTAAGAAATGGATTGTCTATATTTGGTATGACCATATTCAAAGAGTATAGAGAATTAACTGAATTTGTTTCGAATACTCTAAATGACTTGATATATGAAAAATCAAATACTCGAGGAAGACACCAAGAAAGAGGCCATATTCATCAATGAATAATACTTGGTCACTTATCGATATAACAACACATTGGTCGAATCAAAATGATATATCAAGTAAATGAATTTTTAAACCCCACTTTGCAATTAATATTCATAAATGGATAATTATGAAATAAAAAATCATGGATACTAGTACCACGAGTACTACTACCACTACGACGCACTTTATAGTGATTATAATTATGGATCACTTCTGTTATTAGTAAAGTTAAGCTGGAATTGGATAATGGAGAATCAAATGTCAGAATGGACCATATAAAACCAAAAATATGTTCCAGAGGCCAATTTTGAATATTCAGCCGCCAGTCATTTTACCGTGTTATAATCGGAAACTAAAAAAACTAACCAAAATCGAATCTTCCAACGTTGAATTATATACCCTCAGTGGGATTGGGTGTTTGTTCTTATTAGATCACCATCTTAATTGATTAATTTTTGTATATTCGTCAATGAAGTTTTTCGATTTAAATATATAATATAACATGGTAGGTAAGGTGTCTAACAAGTAGACCTCCTGTACATTATTTTTTCCTTTTAATACGTACCCTTTTATCTCAGGATAAAAAATAAATAAAAAGGTTTATAACCTCATGCTTTCGACGTTGTAGGAAAATCAAAATTATATATTTTATTTATTTATGATTTGATAAGAAAATTATATAATTTTCTTAATTATATTGGGATCTACGAGATTTATTTTAGTCCTATCACTAAATAATAAATTACGGTTATTATAAAGTAAAAGTCAAAACCCCTTACATACCTATTTACGTCAATGTTTAATTTACCCCATGATTAATTAGTATTAATTAATTCAATTAGAGTTGTTTAATCGTGTTAGTGGTGAAATCAGCTAGTGTTAAGTAATCATCAAAACTTGTAAAAATCTCAAAATTTTTGATTTTTTTAAGTTAATCAACCTAGAATCGGTGGATACGATGGACAACGTATGCCGATTCTGGGTTGGTGTTCTTTGTGACTTTGTGATTGAAGAACACAAGAATCGGTGGATATGACCATTAACAAAGGGACGATTCGTAGAATCGGTTGATGTGGTTGTTATTATCCAACGATTCTTGTACACTTTCGTAAAAAAGACAAATTGCATCCATAGTTTAGGAAATTAGCACATTTCTTTACATAGCTTAGGATATTAGCGTAATATTGCATTACAAAGTTTTGGATATTAGCACATTGTATTACATAATCTAGTACGCGTATTATTGAAGCTCACATATTAATACATCGTTAATGAACCTCCGAGCATGTTGGTTTAACAAGGCGTATTCCCTCCCTGCATGAACATTCTTTTCCCGTTTCAAATTCGTCATAGGCTATGGAATCATACGACCTGAAATTAAATCGATTACACGTTAGTATGAGAACATCAAACGATAAGAGAGGGATAAACATGCTGAACTACTCACTTTCTCGCTATTAGAAGCTTGAGGATGATGCTCGTGAACCATTCTTTTAATTTTACGGAACTCTCGCATTTCACTTTTGCTATGGTAGAATCTAAACGCTAGGTTTCTTTATTTGTGATGATTAGGGTTCTCGGTGCGGTCATTGAAGAATTCTTTGACTCTCTTCCAAAATATCGAATAAATTTCAAACGGACGTTCGCGGAAGACGGGAATGAACGACTTGTCAAGCTCCAAATTTTCATCTGGTTCTCAATCCATTTCCCCGGCTCTATTTGAGTAGTGGATGAAGTGGGAGTGAGTAGAAGGTGTAAGTTTGGGGCAATTATGGCTAGGGATAGAGGTCCTTCTTATATAGAAGAAGTCCCAACGACTATTTTTTTCGAAAAACTCAAAATTTGGGTGAAATATTCTCCAAGAATCGGTCGATATGTAAGACCACCAGAACGATTCTGGATTATCGAAAATGTCAAAAACTAGACTTGATAGAATCGTTATATACTGATGTCCACATCCAACGATTCAAAGCTATAAAAAAAACAAAGAAAAATTGGCATTTTCTATGCCTAGAATCGTTCTATACTAATGTCCAGATCAAACGACTCAATCGTCAAAAAGCAACATAAAGTTTATTTTTTTCTCTGCTTAGAATTTTTAGATATGGATACCCACATCAAACGATTCTAGGCTAAAAAACCAATTGAGAAATTGACATTTTCTCTACCTAGAATCGTTAGATATGTATGCCCACATTGAACGATTTTTGGCTTAAAATCCATCAAAAAGTTTGGTTTTTCTCTCTGCCTAGAATCGTTTGATATGAACGTCGACATCAACCGATTCTGAATACCTGGAAAAAATTTGGTTTTTCTGTTCAGAATCGTTTGATAGGTTTATCCACGTCAAACGATTCTGGCAATAAACACATCCAGAGTTCCAATGATAAATTGGCCCAAATTGTAGTTCTTTTGCCGCGTCTTAGCATACACAACAATTTTAAAACTAACTAAATCTGTTCCGTTAGAAATTAATAAACCTAATTATCCATAAGTTTAAATCCGAATGAAAAACATAAATTATCCAAAGTGAAAGACATAAGTTTGAAAAAAAAAACATTCATTCAACCACATCACCACTTTCTCCACGACCACGACCACCTCGACCTCGACCTCGTTTGGGAGATTCTTTTTCACTGCTTGATTCGCCCCGAGCAGCCTTTCTCACTATTGGTTTCTTGTTGGCGCCGGCTCCGCCACCTCCCCAAACCTAGCACCATCTTGTTCATCCTCCCGAGCCTGGTATTCTTCAATCTTTGCCTGATTCGCCGGAATATGTTCTCCTCTCCCGATACATATTTTTGCTTTATTGATCATATACGTGATTCATCTTCTCTGTTTTGTATTTCAAACAACAAACAAGTTACAATTCATGCTAAACCCTCGTAACATACCATAAGAGACCAAAACACGTACCAGAACATCGATATCTCTATCCCGATCCTTGATCAAGGGCCTCTCGTTTATTCGTATTACACGAGTGTGAGAAACGTTGCGGTACCACAGCATGTAATCCAGAGATGCTTCGTCATCTGAGTTGGTAGCCTACCCAAGCCAAAAATATGATACCCCCTTTCCTCCCAATCACTGGATGATGGTAAAAGTTCGTGAACAACCACAATGTCGTTCCCAAGGGACTTACAATTACGCATATCAATTTTCTATTTCTTATCAAAAGGTATTTCTTGCACAACATCACATTGCCTTGCAACTCTTGTCGGGTTGTACATTATATAGCCTCTGAAGTGAAAAAGAGGTCTATAGCATTCTTGTTTCTGGCACCCAATTAACGTTCCTTGATCAAATGCTTTCCTGTAAGGGTTAAAGACAACATCTGTATCCGTCAAGTTGTCCAGCCGCCGCCTCATCTCAAGGAGGTCATTCTCCTGACTCTGGCCCTTTCCTTGGTAGGAATATTTGCTTCCAAAAAAGCACCTTCCCAATGTCCTTGCACACCTTCCTTCTTAGCAAACTCTGGGAAGTGCAAGTATATTACACCTACATCAACGTAGGAATATAGGTGAGAATAGGAAAAAGAAGACAACAAAGCTCGATAACTACACCCCTTGAAATACCTGAAGAAGAGCCACATTCTCTCTGACTTGGGTCTTGTATACCCTAGTACACTTTCTCATCTCGTTCATCAAGTATGCAAGGCAAGTAGTGCCTCAAGAGTAGTCGCAGACTCGGTCCAATGGTTCAACTAACTGGATGTAGTTGGTGTTCACTCGAGAACCGGAAACGTCGGAGAAGATAACAGATCCCAAGATGTAGAGAATATATACGGTGGATGTAGCAGTAATACGGTCCACGGTCAGCTCACCACTTACATGAAGACCCATTGTTCCTGAGAACTCTTCCCTCAGGTGGTCGAGATGGAATATTCTCTGTTTTTTATCTTCCAGTACCGTCTTTATCCTAACCAAACACCTTAGAGGTGAACCCGTAGATGTCCTCCCAACTAACCTCATTCATGTAGTTGGGCCCCCTCACGCCTTTACCTCCCACACTCAGACCTATAATCAACTGCACATCGTTTGGGGTTATTGTCATTTACCCAAACGGAAGATAAAAGCTATCTGTTTCCACATAATATCTCTCGAGGAAGGCAGAAACAAGGGGCTTTTCATACCAAACCACGAAGTTATTGAATCCATACATCAACCATGTTTGTTCGACGATCCATTGTACTTCGGGTGCTTCTCCA
Organism: Papaver californicum; assembly: GCA_023531435.1. Lineage (NCBI taxonomy): Eukaryota > Viridiplantae > Streptophyta > Magnoliopsida > Ranunculales > Papaveraceae > Papaver > Papaver californicum. Next base: position 4,231,151 of record JAJJMC010011514.1, read on the forward strand.
TCCAGCGTCCATATCTCTATTTTGCTGATTGACGATTGGTGTTTTGGAAGACGCACGACATTGGTGTAATCCTAAATAACATATCACGACAAATGAGAAGAGTGCATTAGGCTTAAATAAAAGTAGAAGATATATACAATAAGGTTAGGATACTTACCATGGTTGCACAAATCTTATCAGCCCAACTGTACTTGTACCCCCATAGAAACTCTCCTCCGTCACCCGGCAACCTATGAATGGCCTCATCGGGACAGAGATTTAACAACATATCAGGCTTTGGCAAGTATGCCCCTTTTTTCTTCCTTCCTGGCGCTGCATCTTTATCTCCATGCGGTTGTGGTTGTTCTTGTGGTTGTCGTAGTGGTGTTCCACCTCCTCGTTATTCTCCGTCACTACTCTCACTATCTTCCCTTTCACCTGGACCTCTTTCAGATTCTGTATCTAAAGAAGAAGAATCTTCTTGTGTCTCCAATTCAGTTGGTTCGTTGACGGAGACCGCTTTAGCTTTGCCCACCAAACCCCTATGGGCATTAGCCGCTAAGTTCTTACCGCCCTTTCGACTAGGTACCAAGCTCTCAGGAGAACCAAGATCATGTTTTAATTCGCTCTCTTATCCGGTGTCGTTCTCTTTCCCTTATTCCTAAAGAGTACGACAACATACGATAATCAATATTCAAATTCAAGTGAATTTAGGAATTCCAAGAGTAGAATCGTCCATCACGATGCACACAGATCCAACGATTCAAAATACTATACAGTTAAGAATCGTTCTATGTTGGTGTTTGATAAGTGCATATTTTACATATTTAGATTGTTAATTTCATGCACTTTGTTTTTTAGATTTCTTGTGAATTATTGTATATTACGTTTGTTTTTGTTTATTTATCTTTTAGTATGTGAATCATCTAAAAAAGAGCTACAAAGTGTTAGATTGTGCATGAAGAGAAGTGCTAGAAAGGAAGAAGAGACAAAGACCAAATGGAAGTCGTTTAAATTCATGATTTCTCATCATCATATTGAAGAGAACGAAGAAACGAAGCTAACGACGAAAGAATAAGGTCATTCCGACTTCCTACGAATAAGTTATAAGAAAATAAAAGTTCAGGATTTTCTCGGAGGGTCAAGCCATCGAGAAAATCAATATTCTCGTTGAGATGTCCCATCGAGAAAAGAAATATTTTCGATGGGTCGAGCCATCGAGAAACTGAGCGTGAAGATTTGGCTTTGACCTGTTTTTGGCATGTTTTGGAGTTTTGGAAACCTATTTCGATTGGGATTCGAGTAGTGGCACTTCTATAATTTGGCACCTATATAAGGGATAGTTCTAATACCTTTGGATATATCACTTCTACACACATATATTCTTAGACCTATGTTCTACATAGAGGAGATATATTTTTTCCATATTCTAGGATTTACCCCTTTTTGGGGAAACCATGCTATTTTTTCTTCTTTCTTGTATCATGAGTAGATAATTTTTATTGATTAAGGATGAATTCAATGATCTAAGCGTGAATCTTTATTAGTTATACAAGTTTATTCAGCATTTTAATCATTATCGTTTGTTTCCACTACATCTAAGGTTTATGATTGGTTTTTAGATTGTTCAAGGGCACAATTGGATTAATCTATTGATCAGTTTAATGCTAGTATAAAATTATAAGATAATTAATCGTCCATAGACTCATACACAAGTACAAATCGCGAGACTTTGCAGAGGGATTCTGTGGAGCAATTGCGAATGAAGATAACATTAGAAAGTGGACCTTGATCTAAGAGCTTAACTACTAGGATCAACCCAAATTCACAAAGCCTAAAGCATTCGATTGGGTTATACCTTGAGTGATCTACTACTTGGTGGCTCAGTTGAATAGAATATGGTAGTCGAGAACTTCCGTATCCAGTGATAAAAGGAGTTTTGAGGATATCACTGATCTAGCTGCTATTCTACGGTTGGTGATTCATGGTTTTAACGAAAGATAGATAAGTATACTAATTCAGTCAACGTTTGGTAACAATGAAGGACTCTTTAATCATCTTTCTTATTATCTTTTTATTTAGTTAATTAATTTACAAACCCCCTTTTCAGTATTTATTCTAGTTTTGCAAATATAAATAACATATCAATTACACAGCTCTCTGTGGGAACGATCCTTCCTGTCGCTATATTACTAGTTAATTAATGGAAAATATATTGATTAATTTATTGTATATTCGACATGCATCAAATTTTGGCGCCGTTGCCGGGGAGCGGGTATGTACGTGAACGATCACAAGGATGGGAGGATAGTTACGCTACTAATCATGTTTCTTCTAGTTTGGCAGATGCATTCCGACATTATACGACACGTATGGATACAATTTTAGAGAGAGTTTCATCAACCAAACCTAACTATAATATTCTCGACCCGATTTCCAATCGTATTCATGATCTTTCACCCATTCAAAGGGAGAAGATTTGTGCTAGCACTACACCATTTTTGTTATTTACCAACGGCCCTTTGTAGTTGCAAACTGGACTTCTAACGGCAGCCACCCATTGCGAAACATGGTGTTGTATTTTTTTGCAACGACGGTATAGCCAAGGGCTCTTTTCTTGACTTCGTAAAGGTTTTCAGCAGTTGCGAACAGTTTCTGCAACTGCTCGCTACTGTTACTAAATTTTCTTCGAACGGATGCAAGCTGTTGCAAAATTAAAAATTCGCAACGGCCGTATGCGGCTGCTAAATTTAGAACTGGTTATAAATAGAACGAATACTTTGAACCGGACCGGATTTTATAATTAGAAGATAACATTACCCAGTTGTTTGAACAGTTTGAGCAGCGGAATCACAAGACTGAAGATACACTCCAAGAACTTCAAAGGACTATGGAAGTCCTGAAGAATTACGTTGGTCAGCTTAAAGAATAAATAACGGAGGAGGAAGTTTGGTTTCAAAGCTAAAATAATTCTGACTTTTCCACGGTTAGTAATGAGTATTGATCGATGCTGAAGATGATGAACCTTCTGAAAGTCATCCAACAATGATACAATTATTCAACTCCGGATTATAATATTGATCATTCGCCTATTCAAAAAGAGGAGATTGGGTATGAAATATCTATTGTCATAAATGGTGTAACGTACTCAAACGAAGATATTAGGAGCTGCACCAACGAATTAGACTTTTTAGAAGAGGATTTTGATTCTGATGATGAGGAGTGTAGGGATTTTTATCTCTAAGGAGTACACATTAGAGGACGCTCTTACATATGAACCTAATTTTTGGTCCGATGAGGATGATAAATATGAGCAACCTTTAGTCGAGAATGAAATCAAATTGATTGATTTCGTGGAAGACCCAATTGAGCTTATCAAAGATCATAATGATGCAGTTGAAGCAGAAACTGACGACAAATGGTTTTTAAAGAGTTTGATAGAGGATTGGATCTTTAACAATGATGAGGATTCTGTAATACAAGAGATTGTGAAAGGTTTTTCTAATCCTTTGCATACCTCTATATCTTTTGATCCTCCCTCGATCGAAATAGTTCCCAAAAAGGTTTCCGATTTTTAAGGAGCTAGATAACTTAGGATTGAGTATATATGCTACAAAAATCTTTAAGAATTATTTTTCTTCTAACTATCTACCACTAGATGTGTTTGATTCTAACACTGTGCAGGTTCACTGAGAGGAACCCAAAGAATTTCCTGCATTATATGTTCTTTATACACTTCCAAGTGTATAAAATACTAAGTGTGGGGGAAACTTCCACCAAATAACAATTTTCTTATTTTATTCGTATGCTAACGTTTTTGTGAAGATGTTATTAGAACTGTAGATTATTTTCTGGGTGGATCCCTATATTTTCAGATTGTTGGTTTATGGGCGATAATAAGAAAGTCAGGCTGAGGACGTTAAACTAAGCGTTGAATAATTCTATCTTTTGCTTTTTATTTTTAGTTTCATATCATATTAGGGATTTCCCATCTTGATTTTACATTAGAGGAGTCAATTTACATTGAGGACAGTGTAAAGTTTAAGCATGGGGGAGTATTTAGCATATAGAGCCTTAGTATTCACTTTTGTAGATAAATTTTTGAACTTTTTGTACATATTTGCATGAAAACCTCCAAATTTTAGAGATTTTAGAGTCACTTAGTATACTTATAGCTAAGTTTACATACGGATTTCTTGCCGAAATAACTAAACTTAGAAGTATTAGAGAACTATATTCGGGTTTCTTAGTTGTTGAGAGGCTAGAGATGACAAAAAGGGACTTAAACGCCGGTGGAAAATTAGGTACAGAGAGATACAATATTAGAGAAGATGATTATTCAATACCCATGAGTGAGGCACTAGACCTTCAATTCTTTGTACCTGTCTAAATTATCGTTTATAGTGTTTCATTTGCACAAATTCCAGGTAGAACAATGAGCTATACAACCTCGCACCAATTTCACCACTACTTTTGATCTCTTGGGTTCTTTTTTTATCAATCATGAGGGTTCCATCATAATTGCTAACTCTATCTTATATTTATTTTTTGCAGTTGGCACCATTCTCTCGACAAAGCGGCAATAGAAACACATCATTATCAACAAGCGAAACATCAAAAACTTGAAGGAAAGTTGAAGATAGTCGAGGTTTACAAGAAATAGTACAAAAATAAGAGAAAATTTCATATTCAGGTAAAGCAACAATACAATGAGCATAATTATATATACATGTTGAAGACTTATATACAAGAGCGAAAGAAAAACAAAAGAAGTGAATTTTTATGAAGTTTATGATACCGAGACAATATAAGAATCAAGTGGTAAAGTCCTTCTCTCACGGCCATATTAGTTTCAATTGTTAGTTTGTATTTCAATTAAGCTATTAATAAAAAAAATTAAAAAAAAAATTTAAACAAAAAAAAAGAAAAAAAAAAGAAAAAAAACGGTATACATATATAAAATAGTGTTGTTTGATTTTGTATTCATTCAATAAGGCCGTGGGGAAGAAGAAATCTATAAATAAGTTTCAAGAAACAAGAAATTGAGGAAAAGAGTTACAATTTGTCAAAGTTCTACGAAGTTCAAGAGTTCATCATCAACAGTTGAAGACCGAAGACGTTTCTATTGGATGTTGTTAGAGTGGTGTTGATTATGAATTGGGTGAGAAGGTAAGTAAGCGTTCTCATCCTTACATAGTGGTTGATTTCCTTTCTTAGAGATCATCAGAAGAAAAAAAGGGTTCTTTTTCGTCCCATGTTTCATGGGATAACATCTTCATATAATTCGGAAAGTTCCTTTTCTTTCTCACCATTCACATGTGTAGGATTTCTATCTTTACTCCTGCCTACACACATGAGAACCATAAAGTGCGTCTTTTGAGTGTCAATTTCATAAAACCCTATTGGTGAGGCAGAAGTCATTCGATTGCTCTTGAACCTGGATTCTTTCATATGGTGGTTTTCTCCTAACTCAAGAGTTAAGCATGAGAATAATGTTCTTTGATACTTATAACTTCTTATTGCTAGTGTGCATAAACTTTATGTCTTCGTAGCTCTTTGAATGCTTGTGCTTTGGAATGTTTGACAGTTAGAATTTAGGTTTTGTGGGTATACCTCTTGTAAACCCCCACGAGACTATAACTCGTCCACTAGGGATACCTAGGGATTTAAAGTCTCGTTGCATATGCTACGTGTAACCGTTTCCTCAACGAAAGGGAGTTGTATTTTAGTTTAGTTTATGATTAATCGAGGAAGCTAAGTGTTGGCGAATTTGATAAGTGCATATTTTACATATTTAGATTGTCAATTTCATGCACTTATTTGCTATATTTCTTGTGAATCATTGTACATTACGTTTGTTTTTGTTTATTTATCTTTTAGTAGGTGAATCATCTAAAAAGGAGCAACAAAGTGTTAGATTGTGCATGAATAGAAGTGCTATAAAGGAAGAAAAGCCAAAGACCAAGCGGAAGTTGTCCAAATTCAGGATTTCTCATCACCATATTGAAGAGAACTAAGAAACGAAGCCAACGGCGAAAGAATAAGATCATTCCGACTTCATACAAAGAATTTATAAGAAAAAAAAAGTTCAGGATTTTCTCGGAGGGTCAAGCCATCGAGAAAATCAATATTCTCAATGGGATGTCCCATCGAGAAAAGAAAACTCAGAAGAAATATTTTTTTCTCGATGGGTCATCCCATCGAGAAAATAAGAAATCTCGATGGGTCGAGCCATCGAGAAACTGAGTGTGAAAATTTGGCTTTGACCTATTTTTGGCATGCTTTGGAGTTTTGGAAACCTATTTCGACCGGGATTCGAGTACGGGCACTTCTACAATTTGGTACCTACATAAAGGACAATTTTAATACTTTTGGATATATCCCTTCTACACACAAATATTCTTAGACCTAGGTTCTACATAGAGAAGAGAGATTTTTTCCATATTCTTTGATTTACCCCTCTTGGGGGAAACCATGCTATTTCTTCTTCTTTATTGTATCATGAGTAGTTAATTCTTATTGATTAAAGATGAATTCAATGTTCTAAGTGTGAAGTTTTATTAGTTATACAAGTTTATTCAGAATTTTAATCATTATCGTTTGTTTTCACTACATCTAGGGTTTATGATTGGTTTCTAGATTGTTAAAGTGTACAATTGGATTAATCTGTTGATCAGTTTAATGCTAGTATAAGTTTATGAGATAAGTTATTGTCCATAGACTCATACACAAACACAAATCGCGAGACCTTGCAGAGGTATTATGTGGAGCAATTGCGAGTGAAGATAACACCAGCAAGTGGCCTTGATCTAAGAGTTTAACTACTGGGATCAACCTAAATTCACAAAGCCTAAAACATTCGATTGGGTTACACCTTGAGTGATCTACTACTTGGTGGCTCAGTTGAATAGAATCTGGTAGTCGATAACTTCCGTATTTAGTGATAAAAACAGTTTTAGGGATAACACTGATCTAGCTGTTAGTCAACGGTTGGTGATGCATGGTTCTAACGAAAGTTAGATAAGTATACTAATTCAGTCAACGTTTGGTGACGGCGGAGGACTTCTTAATCATCTTTCTTATTATATTTTTATTGTCTTTTTATTTATTTAATTAATTTAGAAACCCTTTTTTCAGTATTTATTCTAGTTTTTCTTATCTAAATAACATATAAATTGCACAGCTCTCTGTGGGAACAATCCTTACTACCGCTATATTAATAGTTAATTAGTGAGAAATATATTGATTAATTTGTTTCATTTACGACACACATCGGTGTTCATATCGAACGATTCTAGGCTAAAAAACCAACATACGCATTGGGTTTTTCTCGATCCTGAATCGTTCGTTAGTGATGTCCACATCGAACGATTCATATAAATATTCAGTTGTAACTCGACCAGAATCGTTAGATGTTAATGTCCACATAGAACGATTCTGGGTCGATGTTCTTCCTGACTTTTTAGTTACTTTGGAATCGTTCGACAGGGGCATGAACATCCATCGATTCTAGTTTTCACAGAAAACCCAGAAATTAAATTTTTTAATTTTTGAGTGTTGACATGTGATCGAAACCTAATTTAGAATGATGGGATGATAGAAAAGTACCTGATTCGAGCCATTTTCTGTATCGACCTAAGAGTTTGTTCGTCTTTCTCCTCCGTAGTTGTTTTCTTCTTTTGTTTATGTCGAATTGATTGTCCAATTCTTAGATCGCTTTCACTAGGTTCAGATGATCCTCCGGTGGGATGTCTTGCCATTTTCGTTATATAGAAGAAAAAAATGATTAATCATTTTTTGAATTGCCGATTATCGACGATGTTTTGGTTTAAAATGGAGAAGAAGAGGGGGAAGAGAAGAAGAAGAAGAAGAAGAAGAAGAAGAATCGGTTGATGAGGAAGTTAAATGAAAAATAGGTTAATGTAATTAGCTTTTGTAATTGGGTTTACTTTTAGTTTGTAATATTAGGATTTTGTAGAGGGTAATTTAGTATTTTCGTATAAAATTAGACACCCCTAATATACAAATATGGATGGAAAAAATTATGTAGGGACAAAATAATTTGCATATGCCCCAATATAGCCAGGATAATTTTCGTTTTCAATCATTGGAAGTTAACTAGCAAGAAGCAACACCCTAACACCCTGTGAAAACGTCCAGACAAGAAATGTGGCAAACTCGTCCCTATCGAAATGGAATCACTTCCATTTGCATGAATTCAAACTTGAACGATTTTAAGACCATATTCTTTCCATTATAATTTTTTTTTTTAAAAAAAACATAAAGAAACAGAAAAAGAAAAAGAGTTGGAGGCGTTCTTTTACTGCGATAATTCCTTTCCGTTTTACGTTTTTAGTTTTATTTTGTTTAATTTTTAAATACTGTTAGCTATATCTAACTAATTTTTTTTTTTTGATTAGGGATGGTTTCAAAGTCCTGACAGGAATTCTTGCTTTAGCTGTAAGTTCTGTGATCACTTAAGTATGCAAGTCAATTCACTATTCTCTAGAATTTTTTGGATAACATTTTTCTTAAAAAATTGTAATGTCTAGGGCAGAGAGATAAAAGGGTGTTTCAAGTAATCGTATCATTGAGGGTTGCATATGCAATGACAATCAGAAGTTTTAAGCTTTGATCGAGTCTGTAATTTTAATTGTTAATTGGGATCTAGATAGCATTTACCAGGTGAATTCTTTCTCAAAACTTTTACTTTTAGTTCTTAATTTTTTCTTTCCTTAAGTCGGACTTTCTCTACCATGATTTCCTAGTCCTAATCTCTGAACTTAGTTCTTTTCTTCCTCTCTTTAACTTTGTTCTACAGAGTAAACTTACTTCTCTTTTATCTGCATTTCAAAATAATTTTTTTACATCTATAAATTTTTTTATGGGTAACTAATCTCTGTCTCTTCTCAATGAGTTTACAGTTTGTTCCATCCCTCATGGCGTTTGCCTATTTGTATATTGTGATTAATGCATTTGCATAGTATAGTTCCAAGCTCGTTGTAACAATAGATGATTGCATAAAGGCCAGTATGGTGTTAAAGACGACAATCAAAACTGAGTCAGTACCTCAAACCAGACCCGACTCAAGTCTGTATCTCATATTCAAAACCCGATTTAGAAGTAAATTCAAAACTAGTCAAACTGCATTAATTCTGAATTGCAGTTTCCTTTTTTTCCTCCTCACGCCAATATTCGGTTACCAAAAATCAGCCTACTGAAAATCAGCTTCCAATTATTTTGCTTCAAAAATACTCTCTCGTCACCTTTCAAGATTATGTCCTCATAAAGATCCATATTACCTTTATCCTTTACTGGCATTATCAAAGGTTTTGCCAACACTGTTGTACCTCTATCCTTCACAGTCATTACCAACGTTGTTACCGCTGCTGCAGTTCTCACAAGCCTTATTCCTCTCTACCTATGGATTCTGGAAATACAAACCAAGTCACTGAACTTGTATCTAAATTCAAGAAGGCCACTATAGAACTAGGCGACACCAATGAAGTAGTAGTTTTTGATAGTGACATTCATAAGGAAATCAGAGAAGATTCTGAATGGGAAGATTGTCTTATTGGAAAAATAATCTTAGAAGGAAGAATGAGTCACAAAGTGGTAGAAAAGATGATTAAATTTACCTGGCCTTTCATAGCCAAGGAAGACCTCAAAATAGTGGAAATTGATCCTAACATAATGATCTTCAGGTTCAGTAACTGGGAGCTTCTTGGTCTAGTTTGGCAGTCAATATCATGGAGCATCAATGGCCATATGCTAGTTATTCATGAATATATTCCAGAGAATATTTACACAAACATCGATTGGGAATTCCAATGTTTTTGGTTACAACTTAAGGGACTGTTACCAGAACATATGAACCCAGAATCTGTCAAAAGAATGGGTGAAATAATGGGAGAAGTTATTGCGATTGATCCTAAGGATGTTATCCCTACTCCAAGTGAACCAGTTAAAGTTTGTGTCAATATCGATCTGACAGACCCCCTGAGAAGAGGAGTGAAATCTCTGACTAATGCTGGTGTTACAAGATGGATTAAGTATTTCTATGAAAAGAAACCAAACAAGATATGCACTGAATGTTTCATTATTAACCACTCTAAAGAAGCTTGCAAGGATGCAAAGGAATATCTGGTCAAGGCGCATGAAAATCCTTATTTGTTTGGTAAACCTAGAAGTAACAGAGGTTTTCAAGGTGTTAAAGCTTCCCACACCACCCCTAGTACCAAAAGTAACTACAAGAAACCAGGAATAATGACAGTTTTTGTCCCTCCAAAGGATGGTGTCGCTGTTAACATGGACTTTCTAAATGCTAGTACATCTGATGACAACTCTGCTTCCACTAGAATTGGCAAGAGACTTCGTAGTTCTGAAACCTCAGTTGTCAGTAACCCTCTTTTCCTCACCAATGTCACTACCAATGGTCTTTATGCATCAACACTTACCACTCAAATGGTCACAATAAGGGAGGTGCAGGCTCGTAACACTACTGAGGAGAATCATCAGGTATTTAATTTTCATCCCCATACTCTTTTCACTTTTTCGAAAATTACTTTTTGGTTTTTAAGAGAGACTATTAGCACTGTTCTAGTATTATATTCTGTTTACTTTTCTTTTTTATATACTGCTTTTATCTTTACTATCATAAGAGATTCTTGTCACTGTTTAAAAACTACCAAAAGATTTCCTATTTGTTGCTGGTTTTTTCTCATCGGGCGTCCCCATTTGTCTATCAACATCATGAAAGTTATATCGTGGAATGTTCAAGGCCTCAGAGACCCTAGTACTAGAAATCATCTTAAAGATATAATCAGAACCCAAAATCCAGACATTATATTTTTATGTTAAACCAAATTAGATGCTAATAAAATGAATACTCTCCTGGCTACATATAGATACCCAAACATTAGATATATTTCTTTGCTATGTTCTTCTGGTGGCATAGCTCTAATGTGGAAGAATGGATTCTCCTGTGAAGTTATGAGTAGTGAAAATAACATGCTTCATATACTTATTCAAGATAATTTCAGTCATCCAGAATGGCTTCTTTCCTGTATGTACGGGTACTGTAATCTGGCTAAGAAGAAAACTCAATGGGAATTCATTAAAGAAATGGGTTCCAATATTAATCAGCCTTGGTGTTTAATTGGTGATCTTAATATTCATATTCTTAACTCTAGTATCTCTACTTCTTCATCTAGTGATGGGTGGGTTAATGTTATTCTTCATTCTGTGGGATTAGAAGATATTGGTTTCATTGGGCATGAGCACACTTGGACTAGTAATAATTTGGGTATTGGTAGGAGGAGATCCAGAATTGACATGGCTTTGGGGAACATTGATTGGAATATCTCCTTTCCTTATTCAAAGGTGATTCATCTCAATCAACATGGTAGTGATCATTGTCCCATAATGTTGGTTACCGATTATAATCAACCAAAAATGTGGAAGCCTTTCAAATTCTTTTATACCTGGTTAAATGATAAAACTTGTGCAGTGGAGATAGCCAAGGCTTGGGACATTAATATTCAAGGGTCTGCTGCTTTTAAGCTCCAAAAAAAGCTCAACCTGAAAAGAATTGCTCTCTCCAAATGGAACAAAATCCATTTTGGAAACATCAATCATAATGTGGATTTACTTCAAAAGAAATTACATGACATTCAAGATGCACCACCCTCTACTGTGAATACTCTCAAAGCTATTAATGTAAGCAAAGATTTGCAGAAATGGTATATATATCAACATGATTTCAACAAGCAAAAAATCTAGAGATAATTTTCTCAAAGATATGGATTATAATACTAAATACTTTCACTAATTAAGAGGAAAAGAGCCAGGTGCAATATTGATTCTCTTAAAGACAGGAATGGAAATTGGTCTCATTCTAGAGACCATGTTGGTGATCTACTCACAAATCATTTCAAGGAAATCAGCTCCTCTACAAATGTTGTTATTGAAGAAAGATTATACAATCATCTTCCACACGTTGTTACTGAAGAAGACAATAATATGCTTATGGCTGCTCCTATAGATGCTGAGATTCTGCAATCTGTAAAAGGTATGGAAAATTGGTCAGCACCAGGACCAGAAGGTTTTCAGGATGGTTTTTACAAGTCTAAATGGGAAATTGTAGGACCTGATGTATGTGATATGATCAAGAACTTCTTCTCTTCAAAACATATTCTTAAATCTATGAACAAGACCTACATCAGTTTGGTTCCCAAAACTAAGAAACCATGTACTCCTTCTAAATTTAGACCAATTAGTCTTTGTAACACCTCTTATAAGATAATATCAAAGATTATGGTTTCTAGAATGAAGACTATCATGGAGAAAATTATCTCACCTTACCAGGCTGCATATGTTTCTGGAAGATTGATTAATGATAACACTATCATTGCTCATGAACTTATACATTCCATGAAAAGAAAAGAAGGGAAGAGTGGTTGGCTTGCCTTGAAAGTAGATATGTCCAAAGATTTTTGACAGACTTGAATGGAGCTTTCTTCTCAAGATTCTTAAGAGTTTTGGGTTTTCGGATGGTTGGAATCAGCTTATACAACAATGCATAGGCACTACTTCTCTCTCTGTACTTCTTAATGGCTCCCCTTGTTCTGAATTTTATCCATCTAGAGGAATTAGACAAGGGGATCCCATCTCTCCATATCTTTTTATTCTTGCAATGGAGTGGCTTTCAAGAACCTTAACTCAAGCCATAACTCCAAGAAATTTATGGGAATCAAAGTTGCTAGAGGTGCTCCCCCTATTAATCATCTACTTTTTGCAGATGATTGCCTCATCTTCACTCAAGCTAATTTAACCAGTGTGAATAATCTCTTACATGTTATGCAAGATTTTAGTTCACAATCTGGTCAAGTCATTCATTTTGACAAGTCTTCAATTCTCTTCAGCAATAACATGGATCATGATATTTGTAATATTCTTAGCCATAATCTTGGTGTCAAATACATGGACAAGAAGGAAAAGTACTTAGGTTCTCCACTCTTAATTGGTAAATCTAAGATGAATTCTTTTGAAGAAGTTATAACTGCCTTTGAAATAAGACTAGCAGGATGGTAGAACTCTACTCTTTGTCAGGCTGGTAGAACTACAATGGTTAAAGCAGTTCTTAACTCTATTCATTTGTATCAAATGAGCATTTTTAAGATGCCAAAAAAACTTATCAAGAAACTAGACTCTTTGCAAAGAAAGTTCTGGTGGGGGCACAAAGGTAACAAAGGATCCAACCTAATTGCTTGGCATAATCTTTGTATTCCAAAAGATTTTGGTGGTCTTGCCTTCAGGGACTTGGAAATGTTAAACCATGCTCTGCTAGCTAAATTAGCATGGAGAATTGTACTCAACCGAGTTTGTTGTGTGTGTAGATTCTCAAGTACAAGTACTTCAAAAATGAAGATTTTATTTACACTAATTCAGAAAAACACCATTCTTCTTGGGTATGGAAAAGGATTGAAGTTGGGCTGTCAGTTCTTAAAGAAAATTACTGCATAGAGGTTAACAATGGAGAGAACACTAGAATCTGGCATGATAACTGGATTATTAACCTTGATGTCAATCCTGTGCCTAAAATCCCTCCCATCTTAATTATGTCTATGTCAGTGAGCTAATTTCTGCTAACACTTCTACCTGGAATCAGAACTTGCTTTCCACTTTGTTCTCCCCTGAGGTAGTTGAGAAAATTAAGAGAATTCAGATTAATCCTCTTCAGCAAGACATTATTAGATGGAGGCCAACTAGAGATGGTTTATTCACTGTCAAAAGTGCCTACAACAAGTTAGTAGAAAGAAGGGTGTCTCATCAAATTAATCTCAACATCATTCCTAAAGAAGTCTGGAAAGATTTATGGAATATGAGTCTCCCTCATAGAATTAAAATTTTCACCTGGAAGTTCCTTAAAGGAATTGTTCCTACAAAACAGAGACTTTCTCAGTTCAATAATGCTATGGAAGTTCACTGTAACATTTGCAGTCAAGAAGAGGAATCCCTGTTTCACCTTCTCATCAAATGCACTCATGCTAGAGCAGTCTGGAATCTCTTGAACATTAATGTAGACCAAGTTGCAAATAACTGTGATTCAGTGAAATACTGGATTGTCTCATGGTTCAGAGGTACTAACTATGTTGGTACTCTTGAACATAATACCTGGAAGACTACATTAATGGTGGGCTGCTGGGTCATTTGGAAAGAAAGATGTGAAAGCATCTATCAGGACAAAAATTTAAACCCTTTCTCTTCTGTTCATAAGATTAAATTTCATATTCATAATTTTAGCTATTCCTCCCAACATATCACTGTCGTACCAGTAGGAAACAGTTTTGTTCCTATAGATGTTCCTTATGCTTTTAAAGTTAGAGTTGATGCTTCTTTTGACTTCACTACTAACACGCCTGGAACTTATCGTGTTATTCTCATCCACAGGTAGTTGTGACGGAGTCAAGGGAACATATGCGGATGGAGTAATTGATCCTGAAGCAGCAGAATGTATGGCTATCCTAGAGGTACTAGAATGGATTAAAAGACTTAATATCAACAACTTTCATCTTGTTTCTGATGCAGAATTGGTCTTCCAGTCTATCAACTCTGTTGAAACTTATGTCAGATGGGAGAATAACAGACTCATTAAGGATATTAAACTTATTCTTTCTAGTTTCAGTTCTAGGAAGGTCTCTTTTGTCAGTAGGAAAAATAACAATATTGCAGATTGCATATCAAAGAGAGTAAGGAGTGATCAGTTAGTTATTGAAGAATACCATGACTACTCTCCATGGATATTATCTTTGATTAACAGGCATTTATATGTCTAATTCAAGTTTTTCATTAATAAAATTTTATTTTTTATCAAAAAATACGGAGAGACAAAATGATTCTTAGTCCAACATCATCTAAAAATGGAGAATGCACACTTTGATGAATGCGTGACTGATGTTTGAGTTTAGAGTAAAAATTCTATCGCTCTACGTCACATTTTTCAATTTTTCCACACTATGTTTGAGCATATAGAGTATAACTCTATTCCGGTTAAACATATGAATATCTTTTCTCGAACAAAAACACATGAAATAATCTATTTTAGGTATTTTTTTCTTACGTGTCAACTGTAATTTCTATTGATACAACCGGCATAGATGTACGATTTAAATGGATTTTTTTTGTTGGATATAAATGAAATTAACCACCTTGAATAATGCTAATGATTATTAAATTCCAAGAAAAAAATACTCAAAGAGTAAAAAAAGAAATTGAATAAATGTGATTGTTCCGGATTTAGGTGACCCAGGTATTTTGGTAAAAGAAAGATAAGTAATTAGAATTAATATAGATGGTCGAGATTCCAAGTCTCAGAAGTTTTCTGATACGAGATGCAAAATCTCGCTGCTCAAAACATTGTGAGAAATACGTTAAACTCGGTCGAGATTGTCGGATCCGAGGTACCATTAGCTCGGCCAAGGAAAAATATTACGAAAAACAAGTAAGAAAACCGTAAGCATATATATCCTCATTTCCTTCTTCATATTATTATTTGAGAACCAGTAAAATTTTCATATCCATTTACGGTCTTCTTTCTGTTTGAAGTAGTTTAATCTAAGAAAACCAATCACCATTTACATCATACAATTTTAAAGGTACAATTAAATTCTAAACTGATTATTGCTGATTACTTTTTTTAGATTGTGAGAGAGAATCAATGAAGATACGAACATTGTCAGTTAATAATGAACATTATAGTGATGACTGTTGTACATTGAATTTACGAACAATTATATGAAAATCAGGGGGAAAAGTGGAGCTAAATTTCACACGTTCTTTATTTGTTTCATAAATTGACAAGCTTTAATAGAGAATTCATTATAAGAAATTAATAGGGAATTAATTATATAGCAAGCAAATCCAGACCATTAGATGTAATTATAACTATCAATCACAATCATCACTTATGTGAACAACCACAACCTCTAATTTATCTCCTCCCTAGAAAAATCCTTACCCACTCTTTATATAGGAAAAGTTATCCAAGCTTTGTTTTGTATTATTGACGCGCATTGTAACACCCCATATATTTCGGAGCAAGGGATGACTCCAAATTAAGGAGATGTAACACCCAATATCCGACAGTGGTTGGCCGAATGGAATGTACGTAATACCTTAAACTAACACCAAGTCCTTTCAGCAGAATTGGCTCCATGGTAGGAAAGTGTTAGAGAACTGCTCGGTTGAACCTAACCAAGCGTTGGTATGTCAAGTTTGGTTGTCAAGTTTAGTTATAAAACTCATTCACTTGAATTGTTTACTAAAGTTAACTTCGTTAGGCTAGAATTAAAACATAAAATTGTTGAGGAAATCTCTAGTTACTCGTCGAAGAGATGAAGACGTATTGACGAAAAACTAAGACGTCATCTTTCAGATTGATGTTAGCATCTATTTATTTTAACTTATTCCGTTTATATCCAGTATTTTAAGTCATATTCATTGAAAACATAACATGCAAAATTTGTTTTACATGGCTTTAGTTGTTTAGATGACTTGATCATTCTTATGATCTAAGTGTCAAATAAAAGATATATATTATTTGTTTCTACAGGTTATTGTATAAAGTTACGTAGTATAGTTTACTGTACTATCTAGTTTCAATATAACACTAATATGACTCTTGTCATGGATTAGTGTTGAACTTTCAGAAAACTAGATATATCTATCTAGTGGTGAATCCGTATTTTGAATTCATGTTAAGAAAGCTTTTTCTTTGGCATGAGTATCAATTTTTTTAGGAGAGAATTAAGTTTTGAATGTCTAATAGGATTCAAGACCGATCCTAGGACCGATCTTAAATTTGTATTTTCAAAATATATATCTTAATTTGTATATCTTTAATATTTTAAAAAACAGATAATTCTGAATAGAAATTTCTATCATGAAATACTGAACACATGTTTTAACTCAAATATACCATTGCTCATATATATTCATTTGATATTTAAGGCTATGATGACGCTTATATGATGATAATCATTTTCGAATCCATGTTTAGACTTGATATTGATATACTTGTTGTGGATAACATATTTCATATGTCCTCCTAAGCCTAAAGGGCCAGTACTATGTAAAAAAATCAAGCCCAAGTCCAAATATAGGAATACTCTATAATATATGTATGTAACTTAGCTAATGTACCCCTTGAGGAGCACCGGATCATTGAGGATATGCCACCTCAAGCCTATAAATATGTAATCTTAACCTCAAAGTTGAGGACCCAAACTTGAAGATTCTATCAATAAAGTGCAAGTTCTCTCTCTAGTGTTTCTTTACTTATGTTCTTAGTTTAGTAGTAAGTTTATCTCTACTTGGGGTGTTGTGCTTAATTTTTAAGCAACAACATTTTAGTGCCGACTAAAGGATTTTTCGACTCAACCTTATGTAATCGGGAAAAAAAAATCTTGTTTGATATGTCCTAGTCGAAGATGCAAAGTGGAATAAGCTCACTGATCTCAAAACAATGAAGAGTATCACGAAAAACCCTAGTAAAAAAGATCCAGAAAACAACAACATCAACATAACAGATCCATGATGATGGGACGAACAAGGAAACAAAAGAGTCAGCAGTCAGAAGAAAATACTATCAGCATGGGAGCAACAACGGGAAAACCAACAGAACGCTGCGCAAAATATCACATAATAAGGGTACATCACAACAGAAACATAGCTAAAAGGAAAGTAAAAAGAAAACCTACCTCTGAACGGAGCTTCCTACGAGATATCTGAGGAGCCAAAGAGGAATGAGTTAGATCAATCGGAGCTGGAGTATCCAAAACAGCAGAGACAAATTCAGCACAAATAGGAAGCACGCATCCAAATCTACAAACCTTTTCGTACGTCCAAAAATCAGGAACAAAAGCAAACGGAGATGGTTAATTACGCACCCACAAACGACCACAACAGAGATATTCGTAAATCATATTATGCTCGCGGAGAGCATTTTCATGACGCTCACCACTAGAGGATAAACCATACATACAAGGACCACGGGCGATAAAGATCTGCTTCTTCTTATCATTATCACCACCATCCTTAGTAATATCATTAATTAAAACGACTTTAAAGAACGCAGAGGAGCGCACGGGCCAATGTTATAAGGTACCGCCCGGGTACCCGAAATCGTCTCATTAAATATCTCAACATAGTAATCAAGCTGCCCCCAACGCCGCTTCTCCAAAAATTTTGAAGAACGTTGTGACTACCAAAAATCTAAATTTTTGGATCACAACCATCAAAGTCAGAAACATAGTAAAACCAAACTACTTAAAATGAAAACGTAACATGTTAACAACTTGAAGAAGGAATTAAAACATGTATCAACACAATGATTTAATGTGGTTCGACAATCAAATTGCCTACATCCACGGGTGATAAAGATTTGGATCATTTTTATTCATGGTTGTACAGAAAGATATCAAGTACATAATTAAAGTCAAGTTAACCCAAGAACAATTGAACTATAAAATTAACACAAGTCTCATACCTAAACTCTTTGCTCTGATCATATTCCTTATGTCCAATTTTCCCAAGTTTTTCCGGTCACCTCTCTATTCTTTGAGTTGGGCATTTATAGCAAATATCATGGGTCCCTCCAATCTAACTTTACACCTGTTAGTTCTTATCCATATTTTGGAACAAAGCGTATCCCAAGACTTATTGGTCTTTCCCGCAAGACTTGGTTTGCGCTCTTCGTATTTCCCTTAGTTTCTCGCTTGGTATCCCGCACCTCTTCTGCGGATTTGTACTCAAGTTGTTGTTTTTGGATTTGGATGAGTGTTGCGGTCTTATTGGCATGTCTAACACGTGGCCATTGAAAGTGACTTGTCATGCTTTAGTTCCTTTTGTTCTGCAAGCTATACAACTGAGACGTGTCCATCATGCATCGATGTCTGTCAGTTCCCTTTATTATGTCAGGCTTTCCCGCAACTTGTGAATCATTCATGCAATCGAAGCTATCTATTTCGTACAGTGTGCCACGCTTTCCCGTAATTCACGTGTCGATCATGCAATAAAGCAATCTATTTTAGTACTTATCAATGAGTTATGTTTCTGTACTTCTCGTTCCATCATAATCTAATAATCCTTCCATATTATTTGAACATGTGTTGTTAGGGATTTAATACCCTCACAATATGCCCCTTTTTTCTTTTGAATTTTGACATATAGTAAAAATTTTAAAATGGAAAAATTATTACTTTTCCGATTTTCATGTCAGTAATAAATTTACTTCCCACGTTAAGCTTCACTTTTCCCGATTTCCACGCAAGTAATAAATTTTCTTCTCACGTTCTGTCAGTTGGCGGTTTCGAGGAAATTATATCTTTGATAAAGTTTCTCTCTCTTTCACTTTTCGACGGTTTCGTCTGTTTCAGTCTTCTCATATTTAATGTTAGTCACATCTCTCATCTCATTCTTCATCTTCTTTGTTTTCTTCTTCTTCTTAAATTTTTTGTACTTTTCATTCTTCTGAACTTTTCAAAGATTCATCAGTTCTTTTTTATTCTTTTGAACTTTCTGAAGATAGCTCAATAATTTTTTATTCTTCTGAACTTTATGATTAAGGATTTTTTGCATCGGGATCAAGTCTTCTTTTGATTCAATCATCTGATTTGCTTTCTGTTCTTTACTTCGTTACAGGTAATTCCCTTAACCTATTTTTTAAGGTATTTGTTTACTTATGAATCTCTTTGACTGAATCTTTTAGAGTAGACAGTGATGATGATGATGTTGGTGATGTTCTTGTTTATTTATTCATATATTTACTGGAGTGAATGGTGATAATGATGATGATTTGTGTCTGCCTCATTGAATCTTTGAATCTTTTCTTTTCTTGATCAGAGAGTTGTTCACTTGTTTATACTATGATTCAATAATAATCATTCGGTTGTTCCTCTGTTCTGTAGAATTTCTATTTTTTTTCTTGCTTTTGATCAGGGCGAACCTATCTTTTCTTATTTTCATATGTAGATAAAAATTTATCATGACTAGGAAAGCTGATAGTAAAATTGTTGGTGATGCTTCTCATCAAGATGATCATCCTTTAGAAAGGAAATCATCTCGTTATTCTGTGAAGAAGAAGAATGTGGTGGATAAATATGGTACTTCAGGAGTTCAACCTTCTGATTTAGTAAGAACCGAAGATGTATCTGTTGCGGCCAACAGACCAACTTATAAAAATAAACGTTTAAATGAAAATTTGGGCTTCAGGTCAATGAACATTGAAGAGTTTAAAAGGAAGCACAACCTTCAGCAATTTAAAGTTTCCTTCTGTGATCCTGCTGAAGGAGATGAAATTACGTTGGAGATGATAGAGAAGTTTGAGTACAGCGAAACCACGTTATTAATACCCGCGGGAGTGTTGGATACGGACTTGAAGCTTCCATTATACAAGAGCGGGGGATTCTTTTCAGTATGAGGTTCTCGCAAGCTGTAACAAATCTAAGCATGGGCTGGTCCGATCTATTGTCCAATATAACGGGAACTGGTGGCGCGTGTTGGATGAATGTAGTATGTGTAGCATGGGAAAAACCAACTTCATATGTTACGTTCCCGACCATGCGGAACGTAAACACTACAAGGTAGATAACTTCCATGCTACATATGCAGACAATATAGTTGTGAAGAATTATAAGAAATGGACTGTCGGTCCGGGCCGCAGAGGTGGTGTAGGATTCCGTTTTCTCTGGGAGATTGATAACTCCAAGTTGAACGTCGTTCCTGGGACGCGGGATCCTTTACGGGAAAAAATCTGTAATGATCATGATTTCAGGTGGTACCGCACTCCCCTGATCACTGAAGGTCCCTGGGTTTACGGGTTCGTTCAAGAAAGCGTGGTTCACAACCTTCTACCGCGTCTTCATCCTTACTTCCCTTGGTGGTTGAACTTCGAAGGCTTTGCTTTTTCGCTTGTCAATGTGGTACGTAAAATTCTCTCTATATTTTTATATCATGCTTTAAACAATGTTTAATTATTTTTTCTCTTTTTATAGCCGCAAGCTGAAGGAGGATTGGAAGTTGATTCGGGTGTTAAGCGCAAAGCCGCAACTCCAACAAAAAATGTATTGATTTATCCAAATGAATTCTTATCATCCTTATGATTTTTATTTAATGAGTTCTTGCGGTATATTGACAGGGTTGGAAGAAAACTAAAGCTTCGCCCCGCGTTTCCACCGATAGGGAGGAAGGAGAAATTTGTAATTCTCCCCATAGTCATCCAATGTTGCAAACTGAAGACATCTCTGAACCTGAAAGAAATGAAGAACAGAATATCCCACTTCAGGTGACAAATTTTGTTCCCACAGAGCCGATCGCTGTTGCGGTGGAAGCTTCGGGCGTTGCGGACAGTTGTCCGATTCAAGCCGCTGATCCTGAACTTTCCTTCCTTTCTCAACTTTCTCCCTTGTTTGGAGATGATCTTCTCGAACCTTCTACAAGTGAAGATGATTCAACTGATAAAGAAGATCTCCCCGTTCAGGGTGAACCGGGAAGTGTTGCAGTTGAAGAGAGTGAGCCGGCAAATACCGTGACTGTGGAAGGTGAACCACCATCTGTTACAGTGGAAGCGGTTCCTTCCGAGGGCAATATCGCAAGCACAGCTGCGGTCCAAATGAGTGAAGAAATCCCGCACAGGGATAAAGGAAAAGGGATAGCGGGAGATAAAAATCTCATTGACAAGGAAGAATAGGCGTTCCGTTGGTTCATGTCGAGGGAGCTGTTATCTGTTCCGTGTGATTCACATCCGGTGGATACAGATAGCCCTGCAGTCGCTAACTTGCGGGAGTACATGAGGTCTGTACTGTATGACACATTGAAAGAAGCCTGGTTAAGAGGCCAAGGCCATCCAGTCGACCCCTCCTTCTACATAAATCAGCCTTTATCTCTTGCGGAGATAGTTGCACTTGCAGATGGTGAAGCAAACTCTTTCCCGCAACAAGCTCTCTTACAAGTATTTTATTATTTTAATAACCTTAAATTTCGTTTTATTTTCATTTTTGTTTATAACTTTAATACTGTAAATCGCATCTTTCCCAGGGTCAAAACGCCGCCTATACGGCTTATAAGTTTTATAAAGGACGATCCATGGAGATGGAGACTCAGTTTAGAACTGTGGAAGAAGAAGCTGCGGGTTTGAAGCGAGAAAATGATACGCTTCGTCAGCAGTTACTTGATCTTCAAAATCAAGGTTTAATACTTTTCCTTGTCATTTTTCTTACTTTATTTATATGTTTTCTGAATTATTTTATGAGATCAGCGGGGGATTCAAACCTTGTGGCTAAGCTGCAACGTAGAGACATGCATCTGAAAGATCATGTATTGAAAATTAATAATGAAAATGTGGAGATCAAGGGAAGATTTAATAACCTGGTAGATAGGATGAATTAAGCCAAGTCAAAGTACGATGAATCAGAATCAAAACACCGTCTTTTATATGGAGATTACATTCGCAAGAAGAAAGAGTACAATGTTACTTTGCTATGGACCAAGGATTGTCTTCTTGAAGCGCGGGCACAATCATAAAAGTTGAAAGAAGAAAATCGCAAGCTTTGTGTGGAGCGTCAGAATATCCTTGCGATATTTTCTTGCTCCGGGTCACATCACGACTTTCAGCTTTCTTCTTATATCATGCAACTGATTAAAGATAGAGATAACTCAGCTTCAGATGCTCATGCCAAAGGGAACGCACTTGCGGATGCTTAAGCCAAAATCCACAGCTTATCTGATTCCGTACTTCATCCTGAGAGTGATATTTTCCGTTTACTTAGAGAAATTAAAAAATGTACAAACGAGTCTAATCAGTTGCGGGACACTGATTCATTGAAACAAGCCGAGTTAAATCAGTATCGTCAAGATCTTCAGCAACTCACTGCCAATTATCATAAGCTTTCATAAGAATATGATTTTCTTGACGTTTCCAAAGACGCAATGGCCCATGAACTAGAAGAGTTTGAATCCCTCGCAAGAGGTATCTTATTTTTTCTACATATTTGAGATTGAATACCATTTCCGCATTGGTTAAAATGTTATTTTTGTTACATATTTTGAAGGAAAATTCAAAGATGCGGCCGCAAGAGCTGCTAAGGCTGAAGGAGAGCTTGGTGATGCCAATGCTAAGATGGAAGAAATCAAAGGGAAGCTGGAGATTGTTACTGCCAAGGCTAATGAAGCGCAAAATCAGCTGGAAATTTTATCCTCTAAAACCAAAGAGGCGGAGGACAAATGGCAGTTGGAGACTTTGAAGGATGAAAGCTTAGCTCATGACTTGGCTTCAGAGCAAGGAAAAATACTTTTTTGGAAGGGGAGTGTCCAAAAGTCTACAACCGAGGTAGATCAGTGCAAGAAGGAGCTTGAAGCCGCAAAAGCTCATATTTCTTGGTTGAGGATTGAAGCTCGTATTGGAGTTGCAAAAGCGATCAACAACACTCTTGATAAAGTTAAAGTTGATGGATTTACCAAAGTCCATAGCCTCAAGGAAATCCCTCAACATCCTCCTTCTAGTACGAAACCTCCCGCTTCTTAGTTTTTCCTTTGTTTTCCCGTTGCTTAATTTTTTCTTCTTTCAAATTGTTTTAGCACTTTCTTTTCGTCTTGTATTTTTGTTCCTGCAAAACAATTTATAAATATATATATTGATTGTTAGTGCATTGATTGAATGTGTATTGATTAACCGCAAGGAAATTTTGTACATCGAGTTACTTTGAGGGTTGTAGCGCATGTCGAACTTCTCTCTGGCCAGGAGGAAATTAGGATGCGGTCCCTAGGGTACCTCCTGAAATGGAGGGTACCTGATACAATAATTAATGTCATGTTAGGCATCTCTGTGGAGAAAGATCCAATAGTCATACACTCATACACATTTATATGGACTCTCTAGAGAGATTGCATTTGTTCTGCTTTACCTAGTATGAATCCCAAATTATTGTATGATTGCATTGATAGTTAGGGGTCATATGGCTTGAGATATTGTGCGTTCCAAGGATGCCGTAAGATTTCTACATTCATATTCCGCAAATGGTACGAGCCCTGTCCTGCAATATCTTGTATAACGTAAGGTCCTCCCCATGTAGGTGCAAAATTTCTTGTTTTTTTATCCCTTTGGTATTCCGGGATTTGCCGTAGAACATATTGTCCTTCCACAAAGTTCCGCAACTTTACTTTCTTATTGTATTCTCTTGCCAATCTTCTTTGATAATTTTCCTTTTTTTGGAGCGTAACCTCTCTTCTTTCTTCTAAATCATCCAATTTTTCAAGCATTGAGCCTGTAATAAAAATTCTTTTCCCACGCTTCTGTCCTTGTTGTGGGTAAAATAATTTTCGTTGGTATAATTTCTTTGCTCCATAAATAAGAAGAAATAGTGATTCTCTAGTGTCTTCTCTTCTTGTCGTGCGATATGCCTATAGAGTATTATGAAGTTGCTCGCACCATCGTTTATGATGTATCTAGAGTCTTTTTCAGATTTATGGCAATAGTTTCATTCGTAGCTTCAGCTTGTCCATTACTTTGAGGGTAAAGTGGAGTGGACTTGTTCTTTTGCATATAAATATTTTTCCCTTGTAGTTGTTGTCCATTGTCTGAGACTATGGCTACCGGAATTCCAAGTCTGCAAATTATATCTTCAAATAAAAACTTAAAGACATACGTATCTCTAATGTGAGCAAGAGCTTTGGCTTCAACCCATTTAGTGAAATAATCGGTTGCTACAATCAAGTATTTCCTCTTTTGTGTGCCTTCCACTAAGGGCCCAACAATATCTACTCCCATTTTGCAAACGCCAAGGGCTGAGAATGGAATTGAGTTCCGTTGCAGGAGGTTTAATTCTTTTTGCAAAGCGTTGACATTCTTCGTATCTTTTTACCAAATCCTCCGCATCTTTATGCATCAATGGCTCGTGATACCCTTGTGTTTTTGCTTTTAGTGCGAGTGATTGTCTTCCACTATGATTTCCCGTGTCTCCATGATGGATATTTGTGAGAATACGTTGTCCTTCTTCTTGTGATAAACATCGAAATAACGGTCCCCAAAAAGACATGCGGTACAAAATTTTATCCCGCAATTGATAATCTGCAGATTTTGATTGCACTTTTCTTGCCTCTTTAATGTTCTGCAGGTAATATCCCATTTTGTAAGTACTGATGTATCGGGATCCTCCAATCTTTTTCAGATAATTCATTTCCTTTTTTTTATGAAAAGTTTGCATCATCTTTAATGGCTGCATCTTCAATATCTTCACATATTTCTTCTTCCATGTTTTCAACTGCCCACAACTTAATTGACGGCTCATAAATGCGCCCAATTTTGACTGCTGATGTATTATGATCTTTTATCATTGAAGAAATGAATGTAAATGCATCATCATGGCGATTCTTATCTCTGGATAAATGTTGAAAAATTATATTTGGAATTTGAGATGCCAATTTTTGAACAAGATTCTTGTATTCTATCAAGTCTTCATCAAGTGCTTGATATTTCAACTCAACCTGCCAAATTACCAGTTGTGAATCACTTGTAAGCCGTACTTCACTTATTCCCAACTCGATGATAAGCCGAAGGGCATGAACCACCTCATATTCCACTATATTATTTGTATGTTCACCAAACTCAAGACGAAATGCATGTACCATCCAATCTCCTATAGGGGTTGCAATCACAATTCCGATTCCCGCTCCTTCTTTATTCCGTGCCCCATCAAAAAATACTTCCCATATGTGGGAGTTTACAGAATTTAGAATATCTTGGGAATCATCATCTTCTATTCCGTACAAACCTTGGATTTCAAAATCATCATCTAGTGGTAAATCCGCAAGGAAATCTGCCAAGACTTGTGATTTTTGTGCAGTTTGTATTTCAAATAAGATATGGAATTGTTCCAGTTATGCATTCCACTTTGCTATTCTCCCTACTTTTCCCGCATTATTTAGTACAAACTCTAATGGAGCTTTACTTGGTACCCGCACATAATGTGTTAGGAAATATGTGCGCAATTTCCGTGTAGCAAAAACCAGTGCTAATATCAATTGTTCAATTTTGGTGTAATTCCTTTCTGCAAGATTAAGAGTTTTACTGATGTAGTAAACTGGTTTCTCTACTTTCTCATTTTTTCGTACCAACACCGCACTTACAACATCTTCTGTTGCGGCTATGTACAAGGCCATCACTTCTTCAGGCTTTGGCTTTTGTAGTGCGGGTAATGTGGCAAGATAAGCTTTGATGTTTTGAAAGGATTGCTCACAATTTTCATTCCATACAAATTTTCTTTTTTTCTTCAGTGTGTCAAAAAATGGTTTATATTTGTCTGATGATCTGGCAATGAATCTGCTAAGTGCGGCTGAACATCCATTTAATCTTTGTACTTCCTTTACATTCCTTGGAGATGGCATATTAACAATTGCTTGTATTTTTGCTGGATCAACTTCGATCCCCTTTTTTGTAACCAAGTAAACCAAGAACATTCCGGATGTAACTCCAAAAATACATTTGTCCGGATTGACTTTCATTTTATATTTTCGTAGAGCTTCAAATATTTCTCTCAAATCTTGTAAATGATCCTTTGAAAGTTTAATTTTTATTAGCATATCATCTACTTAGACTTCCAAGGTGCGGCTTATCCATGGTTTAAAGATTGCATCTACCAGTCGCTGATAGGTTGTTCCCGCATTCGTTAACCCAAATGGCATTCTAGTATAGCAGTACAAACCGTGCGGGGTAAAAAATGTAGTATGTTCCTGATCCTCTTCAGCTAAACCAATTTGATTATACCCTGCTGTCCATCCATGAAAGATAAAGCCTCATGCCCTTCAACTGCATCTACTAGTTGATCAATGGTAAGGAGCCGATAACTATCTTTGGAGCATGCGTTGTTCAAATTGGTGAAATCTATACAAATCCTTACTCCTCCATTCTTCTTTGGTACGATTACCATGTTGGATATCCAAGTTGGGTAACGCACCTCTCGAATAAATCCCGCATCCATGAGCTTTTTTAATTCCCTTTCAACTGGAAAATGATATTCGGGTGCCACTTTGCGTATACGCTGCCGAAAGGGTGTAGTGGCCGGATGTATATGCAACTCATGACGGACAATACTTGGATCAATGCCTGGAATATCCTCCATTTTCCATGCGAAAATATCCACATAATCTTTAAGTAAAATAACCAAATCATGTTCCCTTTCTGTTTCCATTAGTGTTCCAATCTTTATTATTTTCGGAGCTTCTTCTGTTCCTATGTTGATATTCTTGGTTTCTTCAATTGCTGAAAAAGTGGATTTGGGAGCCCCTAAAAGTGTGTGAGCTCCCTTTATTTGTTATTCTGGGATACTGCCCCTTTCTTTGGTTTTTGGCATGTTTGCTTCTGATGAAGTGTTTTCATTTGTTTCTCTTCCTGCAGTCTCAATCAAATATTGGTTTATTGCTTCTTCTTTGGTTTTTATCCTTCATTCTTTCTTTCTATTTTGTTGCTGCTGAACTCGTTCCTCATCCATGTGAGTTTCTGCAAGGATGCAAGATCTTGCAACATTCTGATCCCCTTTTATTTCCATCTCCCTTTGTGGTGTCGGGAATCGCAAGTATTGGTGATATATTGAGGTCACTCATTTCAATTGGTGGACCCAATGTCTACTAATGATGGCATTATATGGAGACGGTGCCTCTACTACACTGAATTTAGTCAAATTCTTATTGGTCCTGCCATAACATCAAGTAAACTTTCACCTTTTGGTTTTGTTGCTATCCCATTAAACCCATAAATAGTGTAGTAAGAAGGTGTAAGTTGATCGTCCTTTAATCCCATTTTTTGGAATGTGTTATAAAATAACACATTAAGGGAGCTTCCCTCATCCATGAGGATCTTTTTTATATTCCACCCAGACACTGGTAAAGTAAGCATTGTGTGTTTCGATTTCTTGATCAACTTCGTCCGCTGAAAAAGTTAATGGGGAAGCCATCCATTCCTCCCATATTTTTGTGACTCTCCCCGCAACTTTGAATACTTCATGTCTGTGAACCCTTTTACGCAGCTTCTTGTCAATGGCTGTGTTCATAGATGATTGACTTGACTTGGTATAGGAAATCATATTGATGGTTGGGTTATTCTGTGGAATATTTACAGCTTTTCCTATGTTGAGCCTTGGTGGAGGATTGGGCAAATAAAGAAATTCTTTCATCTTTCCCATATCAATTAATCTTTGAACTTGCATTTTCAAATTCTTGCACCTGCTTGTGGGATGGCCATGAAAGCAATGATATTCACAATAATCTTTTGAACCCTGTGTGTATGATGGTTGTTGTCCTTTCGCCCACGGCCATTCAAAATCTCTTCTGTTTTTTTTGGCGTTCAAAATTTGTGCATATAGGGTGTTGAGCTTGGTAAAAACTCGATCCTCAAATTGATTGTTGAATTTTCTTTCTTCATCCGCCCTTCCTCGTTTAAATTCAATATATAGATTTTCGCCCGCAACCCGCTTTCCGGAACTTGTTGATGGTTCCACAAAATTTCCCTGTAACCTTGCTTATTTTTCAATAATTTCCCTGAGATCCCCTTCGGTTTTCGGATTTTTTCCATGAATATCTACAAAGAGTGGGCTCATGCGGTTGGTTATCCCCCATTTGTAACAGTTAATAGAAATTTTTGGATTTACATTCCTTATTGCTTGACAGATCGCATGCCATCGATCTGTGTAGTCTCGGATAGTCTCCTCTGTCCAAGACGCAAGGGCAAATAACTTGTCCATCCCAGCGTCTGCGGGTTTATTATACATGTATGTTTCTAAAAATTTATGAGTCAATTGTGCGTACGAATGTATTGACCCTTCTAGTAAATTATCATACCATGTTAATGCTGACCCTTTCAAACTTGAAGGAAAATATCTACACATGATAATATCACTCTGTTCCCAACGGGTCATATTACGGTTTTAGTATTTTAAGTGAGCCGCTGGATCCTTCGTCCCATCATAACATTCAAAGATGGGAAGATTGCACTTATGCGGGATAGATGTATGTGCAAGGTGTGAGGCCAATGGTGTTGTATTGGCCTCTTTTAGCATTTCTTCAAGTCGTCCTCCCTCTTGTTTATTTTTCAAAGTTATGATTTCTTCACTCATTTGTTCCATGTCCTCAAAATATTTTTGCCATCTGTTGTTTTACGGCTCTGAATCATCAAAATCTAGTCTATCAGGTTCATACCGCTGATTTATCTTGTTTTGTTTTGAGTGAAAATATGTGTCATGTGCGGGTTCCGCTACCATCACTCTTTGATCGTTATTGATCCTTGCTTTACTCCTTGCAGATTTGTTTGAGCTTACTTCTTGCCCCTGTATCCCGGTAACAGATGTTTCCGCATCTTGTTGGATTTTATTTCTTAGCATCTGATTTTCTTGGGTTAAGAGAGCAACTGTTTCTGCATAAGTTTTTTGTGCCTTACGCATTTCAATCATTTCTTCAAACAGTTGATTAATAGGGTCAACCCTGTTCTGTGATGCTTCTTCATGTGGTTGGTTAATTGACTGATTAACTGGAATGTTTGCCAGAGCATCCAAGGGTTATGGTCCTTGGGACTCCTTTATTATTTCTCTTTATGGACGAGTCTTTATTGTCTGATTCCCCAAATTTCTCATGTCAACCTCTTGTTCTTGTACGGTTCTATTTTCAACTGTCTCCATTTACGTAATTTCTTTTGGAATATTATAATATCTGCTTTGTTCAATCTTATGTTGTCATAGAAGTTTCTTTGTCGATGTTCTAACAAGAGTTCAAATAATGAGATGTGTCTTTCATAAAATTTTAACATCCACAATATATATATATATATATATATATATATAAAATAATTTGACTGATAGAAAACATCTAGCTAAAATCTGAAATATCACATAAAAGCTAGATAATTTTCCAATTTAACTCAGGTTTTATGTGTTCATCAAATCATTTTTTTCAAACAAATCAGAAGCCATTTCAGAAATTTAATTCAAAACTTATTCTACTGTTTTGACAAGAATCAAAACTAAGTAGCTGTAGTACAATTTTAATTTATACAATCAATTGAATGAGAGACACATAAATTTAATGGTTTCAAGCTAAATTCTTTTACAAAATCATTAAAGAACATAATATTATAGTGGGAGTTTATATACAAAGTTTTCAAACCCATGATTAAGAGAACCTATAAGGTAACCAGGAATATTAAAATAAAAGGTATTAATTAAAGAAGTGTTGCTTAAGATTATATCAATTAAATTTGTATGAACATCAGTTGAAAGAATTCCTGACTACAAATGTTGTCATATGGGATTTTATAGGATAACAAAATTTAAAGTTTCAAAAATGAAAATTTGGACAGGTAGAATAAATTCTTTTACCTATCATTGTTTCTAGCGCCAAATTGTGACTACCAAAAATCTAAATCTTTGGATCACAACCATCAAAGTCAAAAACATAGTAAAACCAAATCACTTAAAATGAAAACGTAACATGTTAACAATTTGAAGAAGGAATTAAAACATGTATCAATACAATGATTTAACGTGGTTCGACAATCAAATTGTCTACATCCGCGGGTGATAAAGATTTGGATCATTTTTATTCATGGTTGTACATCATAGAAAGATATCAAGTAAATAATTAAATTCAAGTTAACCTAAGAACAATTGAACTATAAAATTAACACAAGTCTCATACCTAAACTCTTTGCTCTGATCCTATTCCTTATGTCCAATTTTCCCAAGTTTTTCTAGTCCCCTCTCTATTCTTTGAGTTGGGCATTTATAGCAAATATCATGGGTCCCTCCAATCTAACTTTACACCTGTTAGTTCTTATCTACACTTTGGAACAAAGCGTATCCGCAAGACTTATTGGTATTTCCCGTAAGACTTGGTTTGCGTTCTTTGTATTTCCCTTAGTTTCTCGTTTGGTATCCCGCACCTCTTCTGCGGATTTGTACTCAAGTTGTTTTTTTTGGATTTGGATGAGTGTTACGGTCTTATTAGAATCATTGCATGTCTAACACGTGGTCATTGAAAGTGACTTGTCATGCTTTAGTTCCTTTTATTCCGCAAGCTATACAACTGAGACCTGTCCATTATGCATCGGTGTCTGTCAGTTCCCTTTATTATGTTAGGTTTTCCTGTAACTTGTGTATCAGTCATGCAATCGAAGCTATCTGTTTCGTACAGTGTGCCACGATTTCCCGCAATTCACGTGTCGATCATGCAATAAAGCTGTCTATTTCAATACTTATCAATGAGTTCTGTTTCTATACTTCTCGTTCCCTCATAATCCAATACTCCTTCCATATTATTTGAACACGTGTTGTTAGGGATTTAATACCCTCACAAACGTTCCAAACGTTACGACGATAATGGAGGTACGCTCGCTTGACATACATATAGTGGAGAAAATAGAGGAAAAACATATATACAGTATCATACAAAGGAAGATGCATACCAGATTCAATATGAAAATACACCACCAAGCCCAGTTGGGAAGAAAATGGAAAGTAAAAAACACATGATCAAGAATGTTGGATCAGATATACTTAAAGGATAAGACAAATTCCGCATCACTAGTTCTCCTTCGGATGTCCTCTATAGATTTATAAACATCCTAAGGAGAAAGGGGTTGTAAGGCGCACATAGTTATAGTGGGTACTTGGAAGCTCAACAAGAAACGAACCATCAGCATCCGCTACTAAAGCCGCCACCAGACCATCGTCACCAGCAATCGGAGGAACATTGGGCACAACGACCGGAACTAAAACACTATTTAGTCCAAAAGCAGAAGGATCCTTACTAGACTCCACAAAATTGCTAATATTAGAAGAAGTCATCTCAGAATAATCAGAGGAAGATAAAGAATGCACGCTATCACCAGCAAGAGAACGACCGGATACGGAGACCTGATTCACCAAGATAACATAACTCGGACCATCAACTCGAGGAGAAAGGCTCAAATGAAGCTCAACAATCATAGCATCAACTTCAAATTACATTCTGATAGTTTGATACACCAAACCAAAAGATCCATCTCCGCCAAAAACATGAAAAAACTTACAAGCTTCTACAACAACAAACACAAACACAAGATAAGTTAGGGATTTCCATTTTTTCATTTAAAGAAAAATAGGAGAAAACAAAAAATACCAGTTCCTAAGCAGCTTCCAAACGATTGCGTCATAATACAAAAATTCTCATAAGGAAAGCTACTCTATGCATCAACATCAACATCATCAAAAAATCGATCATCCAAGATAGGAATTTTATAAGGAAAATAAGAAGAAACAATAAGAAGAAAATAAGAAGTATAAAATAAAGGAAAGACATAATATAAATTTTATACCAGCAACAAAAGTAAAACAATTATTCTCTTTTATGCTTTGGGCACCCTTTTCTTCTATGTTATAAAGGCTAGCTGCTCTTATACATTGGGTGTGTGTAGTTAGTTTTCTGTAGCTGTCAGTTTAATTCCGTTTCTGTTATGAATAATGGTCGGCTCTCACCTCTTGTAATATTATGTTAAACTCCTACAGTTGTGTCGAGAGTATTAATACCTTTATAATCCTCTTTGTTGGTAATGAGAATATTTTACAGTCTTCAATCAATTTCATTATGGTATCAGAGTCAGTAGATTTTCTCTTAAAATTTTCTTGTTTTTAATTTTGTAATCTTGATCTTGATTCTTCTTCTCACAATCTTCTTCTTCTTCTTCTTCTTCTCATGATTCCTTAATTTACATATAAATCTTCAACAATGGAGAATCCAACCTCTTTTTCAATCTCAAGAATTCTTCTAGATAAACTAATAAACACTGTTCAACTTAAAATGAAGGATGAAAACTTTCTCACATGTAGGTCTTTGATAATTCCTGTTATTCAAAAATTTAGAATCATGAGATTTCTTGATGGATCTTATGCATGTCCACCTCAATTCACATCTCCAAGAAATGAAGCTAATGGTGTTGAAAATCCTTTATACTCAGATTGGATAGATGAAGATGCAACTATTATCTTATGGATCAATTCTACAATTTATGACTATGTTATTTCTTACTTTGCTGGTTCAACCACTTCATATGATTTGTGGAAGAATATTGAAGAAAGATTTTCAAGAGTCTATTCAACACACTCGATTCAATTACGTACAACGCTAATGTCTCCTAAACAATGAGATAAATCCATGTCTACTCATCTAGGTGAAATAAAAGTTTTCTAAGATCAACTTGTTACAGCTGGATCCAAGGTAACTGATGATGAACTTGTTGTTGTTAACTTATTTGCATTTAATTCAAATTACAAGTCATTTTCTAACTCTATTAGGATTAGAAATCCTCTTTCAATAATGTTGAATTTCACAATCTTTTGATGAGTGAAGAATTAGTTTCTTATGAAAGAAACAAGAACCTAGTAAGTGAATCTAGCAATCGAGATTTTACTGCTCAAATGAATAATTTTCGATCACAAGGAAGAAGTCGTGGTCGTGGTTTCTATGGTCCTCAAAGAGGAAATTGTCGTGGTAACTACTATACAGGCAGAGGACCTAGAAATTCTTAAATTTTCCCTATAAAAATACAAATGCTGGTATTCTTCATACGCCACCAACAAGATTTCATTCTCGACCTCCTCCTCAAGGTCTTCACTCTGGTGATAAACCAACATGTCAGATCTGTCATAAATATGGTCATGATGCAACGGAATATTGGAATCGCAATAAATTTGCCTATCAAAGTCGTGAATCTCCAAGAAACCTCCAAGCAATGCTTGCTTCAACAAACATATTTGGTTCTAATCCATGGTACATAAATTCTGGTGCAAATAATCATGTGACTGCTCAAGATGGAAATCTTGATACTTCTACTTCTTACTCTAGCAATAATATGATTACAACAACTAATGGTGAAGGTATGTCTATTCACAACTATGGCTCTTCCAAAATTTTAGTTCCTAACAATACTTTCTGCCTAAATAATGTACTACATGTGCCAAATGCATCTTATAATCTCATATCTATCAAAAAGTTTGCTAGAGACAATCATTGTTCTCTAACCTTCACTTATGATGATTTTTGTATCAAGGACCTTACATCAGGGAGGATTCTCTTTCATGGGCCCAATGAGATTGGTCTCTATCCTCTATTCAACTGCATTTCAACTACTCCTGCAGCCTAGTCTTGTATTAAAGCTTCACCTAAAGTATGGCATATAAGGCTTGCACATCCTTCCTTTTCTCTTTTAGTATGATCTGTTGAACAATAATGCTTGACAATGTTGTATCAAAAACTATTTTGTGCGCTCATTGCCAATTAGGCAGAAGTCACAAACTTTCTTTTATAATTTCTAGTTCTTTTTCTATAACTCCATTGCAATTACTACATATTGATGTATATGGTCCTACTCTAGTTTTTCAACGAATGGATATAGATATTATGTCAATATAATTGATGATTATTCCAAAATATATTGGGTCTTTCCATTTAAATTCAGATATGACTTTAAAACTGTCTTTGTGCACTTTATGAATATAGTTCAGAATCTTCTATCTAGGTCTATTAAATGCATTAGAACTGATGGTAGGGGAGAGTTTGTAAATCCTGAACTCAAACAATTTCTGTCATCTTATGGTATATCTCATGAAATACATGTGCACATACACCTGAACAAAATGGTGTTGCTGAATCAAAACACAAACATTTATTTGACATCACTAGAACTTTTCTTCTTCAGGCATCTCTTCCAATTTCTTTGGTTTGAACCATTGTCTACTTCCAATTATACTATCAACAAATTACCTACTCATTCTTTACAACATATATCTCATTTTCAAGCTTTATTTCATAAAACACCAACTACTTCTTTCTAAAAAGTTTTGCTTGAATTTGCTTTCTGTGGCTTAAACCATATAAATCACCTAAATTGAGTCCCAGGAGTGAACAATGTATTTTTATTGACTATAGTTCTGAGAATAAAGGTTACAGATGTTTGAGTCCTATTTTCTGGAAAGATCTATACATGTTGTTTTCTTTGAACAACATTTTGTTTATCCAAGTCTCACTAAAGTTCCAACATATGTGTGTATTTCTGATCTTGATATGTTTGTTGCTAGTATGGATTCTTATAATCCAACTCCCATTATTCCTGCAATACATTCTACATCATTTCCTGCATCTTCTACTTCTTTACCTTTACAAAGTGCACCAACTTTTACTTTTATACCTTAGAACTCCAACATATCTGACATTTCTCAACCATCTTTTACCAGGTCAAAAAGAGGCATTTTCAAACCAAAGTCATTACTATCTACTAAACATCCAGTGCCAATAGCTTACCTTGCTTCTACTGTCACCACTACTCCTACTTGTTTCTCACAAGTTGTAAAAATTCCAGTTTTGATGAAATCTATGCAGAAGAGTATGATTCACTACAGGATGCTAATACATAGACTAAGGTACAATCTGACAACTCTCAAAATCTAGTTTCCCTGTAAATGGGTCTTCAAGATAAAACATAATGCAGATGGCTCAGTTAAAAGGTACAAAGCTAGACTTGTAGCTAAAGGTTTTCATCAATTAAAAGGCTTAGATTATACTAATACTTTTAGTCTAGTTGTAAATCCTGCTACCATTAGGCTTGTTCTATCTCTAGCTGTCAATTTTGATTGGAAAATAAAACAACTTGACATTAGTAATGCCTTTCTACATGGTGATCCCAAAGAATTACATGACTCAACTACCAGGATTTGAAGATAAAAAAAATCCTCATTATGTCTGCAAATTGAATAAATCTCTTTATGGTATTAAACAGGCACCTAGGGTGTGATATGAGAAATTAGTGGATTCCCTAGTTAGTTTGGACTTCTCTTCTTCTGTGGTCGACTTATCACCTTTTGTTCAAAAGATGGGTTCAAAGATAACCATCATATTAGTTTATGTGGATGATATAATCATTATAGTTAATGATTCAGATCAATGTAATGCCTTGGTAACTCATTTTGGTTCATTCTTTCCTGTTAAAGATCTTGGCTCACTGCATTTTTTTCTTGGGCTTGGAGGTTACTTAATGTCCTCAAGGGCTTTTTTTTGTTAAACAAAGTATGGTTGATCTTCTTACCGAGACTAATCTCCTTGGCATTAAACCTTTCTCAACTCCATATTTTACTGAGTTCAAATTAAATTCTACAGATGGAGAGATTTTGTCAAATCCAACATAATACAGGTCTATTGTTGGATCACTTTAATACTTCATGGACAAGACTGACATTTCTTATGCAGTTAATCAAATGTTTCAGCATATGCATTTTCCCACTACAAATGATTTGACTACTACTAAGAGAGTCTTGAGGTACATAAAAGGGACTTTGGGTCATGGTTTGTTGTTCACTAAAGGTTTTACTGCTCTTAAGGAATATACTGATGCTGACTGGGATGGCAATCCAACTGATAGAAGATCCACCAGTGGTTTTTTTTTCTTTGGTAGCAATCTCATTTCTTGGCCTTCTAAGAAACAACCAACTGTTTCTAGAAGCTCTAATGAAGCTGAATATAGGTCTTTAGATTCTACAGGTACAGAGGTACTCAGGATGTGTCAAATTCTTAAAGATATTCATGTTTTTTTACCAACTGCACCTGAGATAGCCTGTGACAACAAATGTTCAATAGCTTCATCCTCCAATCCAGTGTTTCATAGCAGAATAAAACATTTGGCAATTGATTATCATTTTATGAGGAAGATGGTTCAAAACAAGAGATTGCACATTATTTATATATCCACACTCCATCAAGTTGCTGATGTTTTCACTAAAAGTCTCTCTGCTCCAAGGTTTCACTTTCTCAAGGACAAGCTCAAAGTGGTTCAACCACTTAGGCTTGAGGGGGGCTAGTAAAACAGTTATTCTCTGTTATGCTTTGGGCATCCTTTTCTTCTCTATTATAAAGGCTGCTCTTATACTTTGGGTGTGTGTAGTTAGTTTTATGTAACTGTCAGTTTAATTTTGTTTCTGTT
This sequence comes from Papaver californicum, assembly GCA_023531435.1. Taxonomy (NCBI): domain Eukaryota; kingdom Viridiplantae; phylum Streptophyta; class Magnoliopsida; order Ranunculales; family Papaveraceae; genus Papaver; species Papaver californicum. Next base: position 4,268,175 of record JAJJMC010011514.1, read on the forward strand.
ATGAATAACAGTCGGCTCTCACCTCCTGTAATATTCTGTTAAACTCCTACAACTGTGTAGTGAGTATTAATACCTTTGTAATATTCTTTGTTGGCAATGAGAATCTTTTACAGTCTTCAATCAATCTCACTGAATACCACCATCTTTTCTCCAGCCTCTTCTGGCTCATGATGTAACAGACTCTACTAACATTGAATATATGGTTGCGATTTGACAAAGAAAACAAATCCATATCATTTCTAAGAGTGTAGAGTGTTACAACTGTTCACTTAGATTCTAGTTGATAACAATCAAAGAGTTTTTAGAAATATTGCCGGCCAAAAGACCCTTTACCAGCTTTCAAGAGAGAAGCATACAACAACTCATTCCATGTATCAGGCACACCAGGCAAGCACCAATGAACACAATCTTGATGATCCAGAGCTTTAATCCTCTCTTGAGCCGTAAAATTCTTTCCATACACTGAAGGGTGTGCATCGGCTCAGTAATATGTGAGTTAACTGACATTCAGATATAAAACAGGCGTCTTCATTCGGCTAAGAGTCTTTTCTAATACTTTCACTTGTGCAGGTGATTTCTCTATGTATGTTTCGTTACTCATGATCGGCTCTGTTTCCCTATTGCATTTCCCCCCAGTGTTCCATCTCCCTTCTCTACAAAATTCACAAAAATGAATGATGTATTTAAAGAGTGAGATTAGGCTTCGTGCACCTTTCAATTAAGAGGAAATCTATATGTACTAAAAAAAAATCACAGTTATACCTGTAATGAGAAACTGAATATCCTCTGAATACAATTTGGGTTTTGTTAGGATAAATGTTGTTGTCAATCCATTTGCTCCAAGTACTAACACCTTTCTTGTATGCTTTAAGCATATCTAGTTTTGGGTACAAATAATTACCTTCTTGAAAATAGTTTTTCCTGCAATTTTAAACTAGCAATGGTAAGGCACCATATATTCCACATTAAAAAGAATTGCAATTTACAAGTGTCGTTACATACTACTAACCCTTTAATAGTTTTAGGACCAGTCCACCAATGCCATGAATCGAAAACAACAACATCAGCATCATGATATACGGAAGATGCCAACTCATCGACCAAATCTAATCTTAATGTCTCAGGCCTGAGATCTATATTAGTCCTCCGGTTTATCGGATTGGTTTCATTAACCAGAAATGGAGACCACACAAACACTACGGTGCAGTTATAATCCTGAGTTAAAATTCCAGAACGAATAAGCAATTTCATCAACTGCAATAGCAAAGATTTGAAGAAAAAAAAGATACATACACAGAAAAGGAAGCAAAACTTACATCATATCTTATTGAAAAATCCCCTCTTGACTTGAATTCCCCAGAAGGCCTAAAAACTTTAGTCTTATCTGGAATTACGTTCCAGAGGATGCACAACAGGGAGATAAACATATTCCTATTCAAAGAATCCCCAGCAAAAACTATTTTTTTTTCCTCTCAATCTCTCTCAAGGAAATCAGTTGCGTTAAGGAAACTGCACCAAAAAAATACAAGAAGTTATATTGGACATGGCACATGATGTACATACAATTCTTTCTATGAATTCGAACTTTTAGAGAAAAATAGTTGTGCATGGATTAGTTACCTGGGTAAATTATTGCTATTACACCGTGCATTTGTCTGTTGAGATTGCCATTGCCATTGCCACTTGAGGAACTGATCATCCGGTCTTTAATTATTGTAACAAGCAGAATTTTGTCCCTCGAAAAATGGACAAGAACCGGGAGAATAGTATGGTTGTTTATCGTTATCCCTTACCCATTCACCATCAAATTTATCACAGCTACCATTAGTTTGTACTGTCTCGACACTATTACTATCACTAGAATAATTACCAGTTAGTGGTGTAATAATACTGTCTTTTGCAACCACCAATTCTCTAGCTCTCGGAAGATAAACAAAACCAACGATCGAGTTCTTTAGATTGTTTTCCATTTGATATGATGCCGTTGCATTTTTCCGGGTTCGCGAAAAATTCCGAGCAGAAGAAAAAGGAGTAGAAGCAGTAGCTGTAGCAATAGTCGTATTACTAGTAGTAATGGTACTACTTGGAGATAGCTGCCAATTTGGAAAAGAAAATTTAAGATTGAGATTATTTTGAAGCATGGGATTCATAAGAGATGGAGAAATCCATGGGAACATGAAGATTATAGTTGTAAGAATAAAGATAGAAGCTCCAACTGCACAACCAAATCCAAAGAGGATTACTGGCAATCCGTTTTTCCTATATGAGTGACATAATTTCTCCGGAATCTTAAGAGTTCTCGTCAAAACAAATTTTCTTATTTGGAAACTAAAGCGACATATACATATAGATATATAGTGAATTCGTGTTTTTCTTAAAAATTACTTGGTACTTGATATATGCATACTGGACTGATAACTTCAGAAGACAGTGAGTGAGTAGTTCAGAGTAGTTACCTTGTAGATGAATATTATACTCCAAGTTGCAATGCAATGTTATAAAATGATGCATATTATTTATGGATTACTTTTTAATTAGTTAATTCAGCAATGTACGGATCGTGCGTCGTATATTTGATCATGAAAAGAGAAAAAACAGGTCCAGCGAAACATTTTTAAATCACCCTGACAGTTTTGCTGCGGTGTAATATTCAATGACTGAAAAATTGAGAAAGAAAAACAGCCTAATAAACCTGGTTAAGTTGGGGTCTACGTAAATTAGTTTGGCCCTATAATTAAAAGATAAAATAGAATCATTATAATATAAATATCAAATTTTTTTATCTAACTATTTATATCAATGTCTAATTACCCCATAGTTAATTAGTGTAATTAATTCAATTTTAGTTGAATTAGTTGTGAAATCAACTAGTTGTGAAAACTTGCAAAAATCTCAGTTTTTTTTTTTTAAATTTAATCAATCCAGAATCGGTAGATACGAAGGATAACATAAGCCGATTCTGGGTTGGTGTTCTTCAATCACGAAAAATATCAGAATCGGTGGATGTTTCCTTTCATAAAGAACGATTCTAAAAATAATTTAAGAACGATTGTGGGTATTATTACCAAACGATTCTGCTACACTTTCGTAAAAGATAAATTTCGTTCATAGTTTAGGAAATTAGTGCATTACATTACATAGTTTAGGATATTAGCGCACTGTGTTACATGATCTAGTACGCGTATTCTTGAAGCTCGCACATTAATACATCATTAATGAACCTCCGAGCACGTTGGTTCAACACGGCTTATTCCCTCGCGTGCATGAACATTCTTTCCCCGTTTTGAATTCGCCATAAGCTATAGAATTGTTCGTCCTGAAATTAAATCGATTACACGTTAGTATGCGAACATCAAACGATGAGAGAGAGATAAACATGCCAAACTACTCACTTTCTCGCTTTTAGAAGCTTGAGGATGATGCTCGTGAACCATTCTTCTAATTTTACAAAACTCTCGCATTTTGCTTTTAACGATGTACAATCTAGACGCTAGGTCTCTCCATTTGCAATGGTTAGGGTTCCTGATGCGGTCATAGAAGAATTCTTTGACTCTCTTTCAAAACATCGAATAAATTTCAAACGGGAGTTTGCGGAAGACAGGAATGAACGACTTGACGAGCTCCAAATCTTCATCTGGTTCCCAATCCATTTCCCCGGCTCTATTTGAGTAGTGGATGAAGTGGGAATGAGTAAAAGGTGTAAGTTTGGGGCAAGTTAGGTCAGGGATATAGGTCCTTCTTATATAGAGGTAAACCCAACGGTTATTTTTTTCGAAAAACTCAAAATTTAGGTGAAATATTCTGTATGAATCGTTCGATATGTAATACATCAACGAACGATTTTTGGGTTATCGAAAATATCAAACAACAGGCTTGATAGAATCTTTTTGTACATAGTTCCACATCGAACGATTCTAAGATAAAAACAACATGAAAAAATTGGCATTTTTTCCGCCTAGAATCGTTCTTTATGGATGCCCACATCGAACGATCCTAGGATAAAAAACCAACAAAAAGTTTAGTTTTTTCTCAGCCTATAATCGTTATATGTGGATGCCCACATCGAACGATCCTAGGATAAAAAACCAACAAAAAGTTTAGTTTTTTCTCAGCCTATAATCGTTATATGTGGATGCCCACATCGAACGATTCCAGTCTAAAAACACCCAAAAAAATGTTTCTTTTTTCTCTGCCTAGAATTGTTATATGTGGATGCCCATATCGAACGATTCTAGGCTAAAAAACCAACATAGAGTTTGGTTTTTTTCTCTTCCTTGAATCGTTCGATATGAACGTTTACATCAACTGATTCTGAATACCTGAAAAAAGGTCTGGTTTTCCTGTTCAGAATCGTTGGATAGGTTTATCCACGTCGAACGATTCTGGCCGAAAAAACATCCATAGTTCCAATGATAAATTGGAACGAATTGTAGTTCTTTTTTTGCGTCTTAGCATACACAACAATTTTAAAACCAACTAAATTTGTTCCTTCATAAACTAATAAACCTAATTATCCATATGTTTAAATCTGAACGACAAACATAAATTAAAGACATAATTGTCCAAAGTGAAAGGCATAAGTTTGAAAAAAAAAGAAAGCATTCATTCAACCACATCACCGCCTTCCCCACGACCACGAACACGAACACGACTACCTCGACCTCGTTTGGCAGGTCCTTGTCCACTGCTTAATTCTCCCTGACCATACTCTCTCACTCTTTGTTTCTTTGTTGGCACCGGCTCTGTCGCCTCCCAAAAGATAACACCAGCTTTTTCATCCTCCAGACTATGGTATTCTTCAATCTTTGCCTGGTTCGATGCAACATGTTCTCCTTTCCCGAAACACATTTTTGCTTTGTTGATCAGGTACGTGTTAAACCCTAGTAACATACCATAAGAGACCATAGCACGTACCAGTTACGGTTCATGTTAAACCCTAGTAACATACCATAAGAGACCATAACACGTACCAGTACATCGAGAGCTCTATCCCGGTCCTTGATCAAGGGCCTCTCGTCTATTTGTATCACAGATTGTGAGAAACGTTGAGTTACCACGGTATATACGCCGGGATGGCTTCAACATCAAACTCAGCAGGCCTACCTATTTCGCGTACGTTAGCCGACTTATTCTCCCAAATAGTTTGAGTTGGTAAAGGACTGTGGACAACCTCAATATCGTTCTCAAGGGATCTACATTTCTCCTTGTTAAATTTGAATTTGACTCCATCAGGAATCTTCTGCACAACACCACATTGCCTCGTAACTCTTGTCCTGTTGTACTATAGCCTCTGGGGTGAAACAGAGGTCCATGGTAAATTTGTTCCGGGCATCCAACCATCTTTCCGTCCGCAAATACTTCCTTGTAAGGGTTAAAGAGAACATCAATTATCGTCAAGTTGTCCAGTTTCCGCCTCAGCTCAAGGAGGTCCTTCTTTTGACTCTGGCCCTTGCCGATATAGAAGTATTTGCTTCCAAAATAATCACCTTCCCAATCCCCTTGCACACCGGACCTATTAGCAAACTCTGGGAAGTGCAAGTAAATCCACACTTGGAGAAGAGCCACATTCCTTCCGACTTGGGTTCTATCTACCCTAGTACACTTTCCCATCTCATTCAATAAGTACACAAGGAAAGCAGTGCCCTAAGAGTACTCGCTCAATTTCTCAAATGGTTCCACTAACTGGATGTAGTTGGCATTCACCCGAGAACCGAAAACTCCAGGCAAGATAACAGATCCCAAGATGTAGAAATTATATACGGTGGCGGTAGCAGTGATACGATGCGGGGTCATCTCACCTCTTTCTTGAAGATCCTTTGTTCCCGGGAACTCTTCCCTAAGGTGGTTGAGATGGAATATTCTTTGATTTTTGTCTTTCACCACCGTAATCTCCCTCGTGGTCTTGTCCGCATCCCAACCATAACCCTTAGAGGTGAACTCGTAGATGTCCTTCCAATCTACCTCATTTTGGTAGTTGGCCCCCCTCACGGCTTTACCTCCAACGATGAGACTCGTGATCAAACTGCACATCGTTTGGGGTTATTGTCATTTCCCCAAACGGAAGATGAAAATTATCTGTTTCCGCATAATATCTCTCCGGGAAGGCAGAAACAAGGGACTTGCAATGCCAAACCAAAGATTTATTGACTCCATACATCAACCCCGTATGTTCGACGATTCATTGTACTTCGGGTGCTTCTCCATCCAGCGGCCATAACTCCATTTTTCTGATTGACGATTGGTGTTTTAGAAGATGCAGGACATCGGTGTGATCCTAAATAACATATTACGATAAATTAGAAAAGTGCATTAGGCTTAAATTAAAGTAGACGATATACACAATAAGGTTGAGATTGATGTAATTTTAAAATAGTGGTAAAAGGTTCGATACTCAAACTTGTGAAGATTCGTTTTAGAACTAATTTTTGATTTAAATTAGAATATAAGTAAAAGATAATATTGGGAAGAACTTGAACTCAAGATTCCACCAAAATCACTTCTGAATAATTTCTACAGTGATTCTTTAACAATTATAGCTCTTTTATTGACTCTGTTTCTTTGTCAAAAGTAGATTTCTAAAACATTAATTGTAAATCACAAGCATGGCGCATCAAAAGCTCTTAAGTCTCATCATACACCATCAAACAAAATCACAACTAATTAAGAAAAATCATAAATCAATTAAAATCAATGCACAAGTTATTAAGAATCAAAAATAGTTATCATTAGGGTTGCACAACGGGCGGGCGGGTCGGTTTTGGGGCAAAACCAACTGCCAACCCGTCTATAGGCGGGTTTTGAAAATAAAAACCAACCACCAACCCGTCCACAGACGGGTCGGTTTAAAACCGACCCGAATCGGATCGGGCGGGTTTGGGTTTTTTACTGTTTAACCCGTATAGTCATTTTTTCATTGAGAGTGAACAAGATAATACTCAATAGTTTTTCATTTCTTTTCTTTTCTAGGGATGGTCGTTCGGCCACCTAAAATTGGTTTATATTACTCAATCTCTATGTTATCAACATTCCTGATTTCCTCTTATGAAATACACAGGAACCAAATCATGCATTCATTATAGTGTAAATAAATCATAATGAAAGCAAACAAGGAAGATCATTATAATTCGCAATGAAGTCACCACTCACCAGGTTCGCTATATGTTCAAATTCCGAACTAACTCCCAATGAGTGAATGGAAAAGCGTACTTATTAGTTTCCTCCAGTGACTGGTTTGAGTCACAACACATCTAATGTCTAGTTTCTATGTGTTGGCACAAGCTCAACCTCATGACTCTCAATATCATTAACAAACAAATAACCAATTCAAACACAGCAATTAAACTTCATTATCTAATAACCCCAAAAATCAAAATTTGCTTAACACCCACAGCTCAAAACCAAATTCTCAAATAAAACAACATACCTGAGACCCAAATTTATGAGCAGATTGAGAATCAGGAGCTGGAGGAATAAGAACAACATGACCAGGCCATCTATGATTAACTAAAAACAATGTCTTATAATCTTCAGAAATAACTAACACTTTCTCTTGATGTTTAAACCTACTTATACTAATCAACCAATTACTCAAAAATGGCAAATAAGGTGAACTCACAACATAAACAATCACAGTCCCAGTCCCACTAGTTCCATTTCTACCCCCACCACCACCAACAAAATTCACAGCTTCATACAATATATAATCCTTCCACTTAGATACAGAACCCCTTGAAAAAAGGCCACTAGGAATTAATGTATCATTCATCCATGGATTTAAGAATACACCAAAGATGAGTACTTATGAGAGTGGTATGAATAAACCAGTTGGGGTGAAGAATGATATGATAGATCGGGTTATACGGGTGGGTTTGGGCGGGTGCTATACTAAACCCGTAAACCGACCCGTGGTGACCGGGTTTTTGATTTTGAAAACCGTATACCAACCCGTGGCGGGCGGGTTCGGTTTAAAAACCGACGGTTTTGTCGGGTTCGGGCGGGTGCGATTTTTCGGGTCGGTTCCTGTGCAGCCCTAGTTATCATTCATTCATGAAATATGGCTTCCTCCATTTTCCCAATGGTGGAGTTTAGCTAGACATGGCTTTTTTAAAATCCATTAAAAATTGATTAAGAAAATAATAATTTCTATATGTCAGAAGTTGTCTTCAAAATTGTATCTAGGCTCCCCTTTATATAGGCTTTGGTAACCTCATCTTGATCTTTATCCAACTAGGGAACCTAGTCTCATTGAACTTTTCCACTTCCTTTTGATTCCTTATCCAATTAGGAAACTTAATCTCCTCAAAAACCAACAAGATCCCTAATTTTCACGTCAAAGGCGAGCCCAAAACGCTTCCCTTATTTCTCTTCCCGCGTAGGCCCAATAAGGCCAACAGATACCAAATCCAAATTGGTTTCACGGTTTTTCTCATAACTTCTTCATTTGAACTCGAAATGACCTCATTATTTTTGCGTTGGCTTCGTCTTTCAATTATCTACAAGATGGTGACAATAAATCCTGGATTTAGACTGAGTTACACTGGGTCTTTAGCAATTCTTCCTTGTAGAGCTCAATTTCACTTCTTTCAGAGATGTAACCTAATAAAACACATAAACTACAAAAGTAATAATAATACATAGTAATTCACAAAAAAATATAGCAAATAAGTATAAGAAAATGATACTTAAAATATGTAAATTATGCACTTATCAGAGATACTTACCATGGTTGCACAAATCTTAGCCTCCCAACTGTGCTCGTACTCCAATAGAAACTCTCTTTCGTCACCCGATAACCCATGAATGGGCTCACTGGGACCGCAACTTAACAACATCTATGGCTTTGGCAAGTATTCTCCTTTCTTTTTCCTTCCTGGCAGTGGTGCACTTTTATATCCTTGTTGTTCTTGTGGTGGTTGTTGTGGTGGTGCTGGTGGTTCTCCTCCGTCACTGCTCTCGCTATCTTCCTTATCACTTTCCTATTTACCTTGATCTCTATCAGATTATGTATCAGAATACAAAGAATCTTCTTCTCCTTGGTGCTCCACTTCAGATGGTTCATTGATGGAGACTGCTTTAGCTTTGCCCGCCGAACCCCTACGGTGCTTAGCCACCAAGTTCTTACCTCCCTTTCGACGAGGTCCCAAGCTTTGAGGAGTAGTAAGATCATGTTTTTTCTTCACTCTCTTTTCTGGTACCTTTCTCTTTCCCTTATCCCTAAAGAGTACGACAACATACAATAATCAACAATTGAATTCAAGTGATTTAGGAATTCCAAGAGTAGAATCGTCTACCGCAACACATCCACATCCAACGATTCGATTATAGACTAAAGAATCGTTCGATGTTGGTGTTCATATCCAACGATTCTAGACTAAAAACCCAACAAAAACATTGGGGGTTTTTCGATCCAGAATCATTAGATATGGATGTCCACATCCAACGATTCTGATACAGTTCAGAATCGTTCTATGTTTGTGTTCATATTCAACGATTCTAAGCTAAAAAACCAACAGACACATTGGGTTTCTTCTCCATCCTGAATCGTTCGATACTGATGTCCACATCCAACGATTCACATAAATGTTTAATTTCTTCTCGACCTAGAATCGTTATATGTTAATGTCCACATCCACCGATTCTAGGTCGATGTTTCATGTCTTTTCAGTTACACTGGAATCGTTCGACAGGGGCATGAACATCAAAGGATTCAATTCGGAATCGTTCGATGTGGACATAAACATCGAACGATTCTGGGTTTCACAGAACACCCAAAAATCAAAAAATTTCAATTTTTGAGTGTTGGCAATGATTGAAACCTAATTTAGAATTATAGGATGATATAAAAGTACCTGATTCGATCCATTTGCTATATCGATTTAAGAGCCTCCTCCGTAACCGTTTGTTTATTTTGAATTGCTAATCCAATTCCTGGATCGCTTCCACTAGGTTCAGTTGATCCTCCAGAGGGAAACTTCATTTGTTTTGGCATTTTCGTTATATAGAAAAAAAATGATTAATCGTTTCTTGAATCGTCGATTTTTGACGATGTTTTGGTTTGAAATGGAGAAGAAGAGATAGAAAAGAGTAGAAGAGAAAAAAAAGAATCGGTTGATGAAGAATAAGAAATGAGTTAGATTAATTAGTTTAACTAATTGGTTTTACTTTTAGTTTGTAATTTTAGGTTTTTATAGAGGGTAATTTAGTATTTTCGTACAAAAATAGACACCCCCCTTATCTACTAATGTGGATGGACACAAAAATTGGTTGGACAAAAATAATTCGCGTAGACCCCAATTTAACCAGGCCCATAAATTGTCTCTTCTATTTTAAACTTAACTATTACACTCCAATGCATTTGGATGCTTCTTTGTCTGTTGATCAAAGTCCATTTAAAATTTAATAAAGCGCAATTTGTAGTCGTAGATTTACGTGAAAAAATAGCCCATAATGACTGTGCGTATTTTGCGCTGAACAATCTTTGATACTTAAACTGCTGTTGTATCCAAATTGGTTTCTCTGGACTTGAATCTTTGAAGGTGAGTTTAGAAATGATACGAACACCATATATATACTGATGGTAAATAATGAAAATGTTTTAAATATGTTATTATAATTATTATTCTTGTTAGTTACCTTATTTAGGGTTGCACAACAACCGACTTGAACCGAAGGACCGGACCGGAACCAAAGGACCGGACCGGAACTGAAGGACCGGATTGGAAACGAAGGATCGGACTGAAATCGAACCGGAACCGACCTGCTCGGGACATGTACAAGTATTCAAATTCAGAACCGGCTCAGGCCAGGTACAAGTATCGATTCTTGAGTAGAACCGAACTGAACCGACATAGTAAAACCGGCTATCCTAGGTCGTTGATTATAAGTTAGAATCCTAGCCGTTTATTTCTAAGTTAGTGAAGGACTTCACTTTCACTCTGACTTCAGAGAATCAGATTCGTTCTTCCCTTCTGCTTCATCACCCCCACCACAGCAACACCACCAGTATTTCGTGATTGATTCTCATCACAGCCACCACCACCAGTGCCACCTTCGTTTTCAGTTATTAGTTTTCTTCTACTTCTTTCTCTATTTATTTACATCTTTTTCTTCCTCCTTTTTTCAGTTTATAACAAAAAATTTGTGTTTTCTTTAGGTCATTTTTTTCACGATTAGCAGGATTAGGTCACGATTAGCAGGAACACAATGCCTAAAACCGTTTTATACCTTTGTTTGTGAGATCGATTTGAATATGAGAATGACTCTATGAATAAGATTTTCAATTACTAACAACAACAAGTAATGAATTAATCATTCATCTGAGTTGTTTTTTTTTTTGTAAGCAATTAATTTTAGTGATTTGGTTTTTTGTTGTGTAATTGTATTTCGTATAGCTAAAAATTAATTTGAGTGATTGGGTTAGCTTGAATTGAGATGATTTGTGGACATACAACTGATTTGTAAATTATTTTTGTTATTGGTTTTGAATTTATATGTGTAATTTTACAGGGAAGTAAGTAGAATCAACCCTATAAATTTTTTTCATCGATCAAGAAGGAATTGAGTCAGGCAACCACTTGGAATCTTCATTGTCTTTGGTTTATTTTATAACTTGTATATTTTCATGTTTCTCTTGTTCAACCTGAAACTTTGTTTGTGTAGAATCTGGTGTTTTTTATAGAATTCATCTCTTGTTAAGTTTCTAAAAAGTATGTTTTTATTAGCTTGGTGTATTGGGTGGTGAGTCATGATTGCTTCAGTTTGGAATTGGATTTTGAATGCTAAAAGATAAGATGATTGTTCTTCTTTATGTCTTTCATTTTGCATGTTTTTCGCAGGGCATTTATAGTTTATACTACACATGTAACACATCTATGTTTGGGTAGTTAGTAAAATGAACATTAGTCAAGTACTATGTAGTTTATTTTTTTTTGTTAAGAAGTGACTATTTCCACCTAATTTACATGCTTCCTCAGTTCCTCTACTACTGCCTCATTCTAGATAAAGAGGTTTCTTCTTTTCTTTTGTTGACTTTCTTTTGTTTGCCATTTCATTAAGTGACTCTTAGCTTTTCTCTCAGAAACTTAATGATACATTTTTATCTTTTAGTTATTTTTTCTATATGTTTCTTTAATTTTCTTCAAATTTTATTTAATTACAACTTGTATTTACTAATGTGTACACATATTTTGTGAGAGATTTGAGTGAATGCTCGAAAGAATAGATTATTAAGAGGTGTATTGCTAGAAAGCATAGGTAATTATGATGGGGAAAAGAGATTGGTAAGGTCCCTGCCTGCAGGAAAGCCAATGTTAGACCCTGCAGGAAAGCCAATGTCCGGCCTGCCAGAAGCAAGATTTTCAACAGATACATTATGAGCAAGACTTCTCTTGCAAAATCAAGTAGTTTGGTTTGGTGTAACCCCCTTTAGTTTTTTGCAGTATGTCTTCTTCTATTAAATGTCTATTTGGAACTTGGTTAAATGTTATTATGGTTGTGTTTAATGCCAATTGTCTTATCTTTTGTTTTTAAGGGCTTCTAAGCTAGATGATTTTCATTGATTGTTAATGACCCATGGAAGTATGAAATATATGTTTCCAAACAACACTTACCCGTGGATCTTTCCGAACCTTCTTCCCGCAATACGGATGCAGAAGTGCTCAAATCTCCCTGTACTCATCCTACAGATGAGATCCAGAAAGTGTAATATTTTCTTTTTAGAAGCAAATTGTTCATGGAGCTTCGTCACTAGAACTTGGACATCATTTTACCAGGATAATATGGGTAAGCATGCTTTATACCCAACAACTTTCTTCGTCTTCTTCTTCTTTTTTTGTTTTCTTTAGTAGTCATCAATTCAATCTTTAACATAATATTCATTTCTTGATGTTTGTTGCAGAGTTATTGGGTCCTATACCAGTCCCAGAATCCTTTGATCCTTGAATTTCATTTGAATCATTTCTTGTTGGAACTTGTTACATATTTATGGATTGTTGTTGAATCATTTCTTGTTGTTATGTGTTTATATACGTTGAACTTTTAACAGACTTGTGGATTATAATTTTATATGTGGATGTAATCAGTTCAAAAGTCTTGTAGTTAACTGTTATGTGTTTACAGACTTGTGGATTATAATTTTATGTGGATTGTAATCAGGAAAAACAAATACAGGAACTTTGAGCAGGTACAAGAAAAACATGAAGAAGAAAAAAAACAGGAAACTTTGAACAGGTACAGGACCGGAACCGGACCAGTACCGAACCGACCAGACAGGTATGGTTCCATAACTGAACCGAGCAATACAGTTACAGGTACATATACACAGGTAGAGAACCGACCATAGGGAGGTACAAGTACTCGGCTCTTTCAATAACCGAGCCGAACCGACCTTTGTGCAACCCTAACCTTATTGTATTATTAGCTTATAGAATCAAAACATGTTACATAAAGGCATACTCATACATCTTCATGTTGTAACTTGTGTGCAATACCTTGTTGTTATGAGACATTACGTCATTTGTTTTTTGGGTACAGTTATGCAGGGGCTCGATGGAGATGGGTGGGTAGTGTTTTCAATGTTTCCCTTGAGGTGTCTTCAATACAAGAATTATTTTATGTTGTGAGAAATACGAGTTTAAGCACTAAAGTTAAGAATCTTATTTGGATGGCCATCGTGAGTTGTATATGGATGATTTGGTATGTATGAAATCAAATAAGATTCAAGTTTGAAATAGTCTCTCTACAACACGCAGCATCATATTTGAAAGGATCAATAGGTGAATCGGGTTGCATGAGTAAGGAGTGCATGAATAATTCCTTAATTGATCTGTATATTCTTCATTTCTTTGGTTGGCATGGTCGAGCTTTGAAGGCTCCAAAAATTATAGAGGTAAAGTGGCAACCCCCCTATATGGTTGGTTTAAAATTAATGCAAATAGTTGTTCGATGGGTAATCCTGGTCTAGCGGGTTGTGGGGTGGTAATGCGGAATAATAATTGCATGGTTACGGGGTTGTTTAGCTCATTCTATTGGTGTAGACAATTCGGTTTCTGCTGAATTTTGGGGTGCCATCTTTGCTTTTAGAATTGCTTGCTCTAGAAGTATGAATATAATATAGTTTGAATGTGATTCGATGCATATAATTAGAGCCATTATAAATTTTCCTTTGGTTTTCTGGCGTTTATCTGTTTGTTGGGCGAACTGCATGAGGTTTCTGGCTTCAGTTCAGTTTTGTTTCTTTAATATTTATCGTGAAGGGAATGTTATAGCATATTTATTAGCTAAGCATTGCATTACAATAGGTTCGCAGTGGTGGAATGAGTCTCCTGATTTTATTCGTTCGACTGTAGGGAGTGATAGATAAGCTTTATCATCCTATCGATTCAGATGATTGCAACATGTTTTATATTCTTTTTTTATTTGTTTTACATTGATCCTTTTTTTTTTTTCCTTCAAGGTATTAGTTTAGTCCTCTCATTCTTTTTTATTATCCTTTTAATAAAATCTCCTTATGAGTTGTTTTTAAAAAAAAATGTTACATAAAACCAAACAACAATTTTAATTTTCCCACTGACAGTTTTTATGCGGTGTAGTATTCAATAATTAATCAAGAATTCTGTCAGGAAGGAAAAACAAAACTAAAAAACCTAACAACTTGTTTCATATGAAGATTAACTAATCCAATCCCAATGTTTTTAGATATATCTTCTCTGTAAGTCAACGGGGTTTTGAAAATTAAACACATATCTCCTCTTGTCTTGTATTCTGAATGCATAGATGGCCTAACAACTTTAGTCTTATCTGGAACGGCATTCCAAAGCATACAAACGAGAGACTGGTACATATTTCTATTCAAGGAATCCCCAGAAAGTACCAACTTTTTCCCTCTAAACCTCTCTAAGAAATCTGTTCCATTGAAAACGCTACAAACATAAAACAAAAATGAGTAAAGGACATCATAGTAGTTTCTAAAAAAATCAGCGTTTTTTTTTTTTTTTTTGTTGTCGATATTGCATTTTTTTTCTTCTTGGAAAAACTGATATCTTACCTGGGGATATTCTTTCTGCACCCTGTATTTCTTGGATGAGATTTCCACTGCCACTGCCAATTTAGGTACTCGTTATCACGTTTCCCATTGAAGTAACAATCGAAGGTTGTTTTTCAATGTAAGGACAAGAACCAGGAGGGTAATATGGTTTTCGATCAACGTCCCTAACCCATTCACCATCATAAATATCACAATCCCCATCCGGAGAATCATCATCATCACCACCATATGAGATATTACTATAGCTTGATGAAAAATTACTTGAGATAGTACTTAACAAATTGTCTTTTGCATCCACTAGTTCTCCTACTTTTGGAAGATCAGCGGAAACATTACTATTTGAGTTGTCATAGCTTTTTTTTATTCCCGTTTGACTGTTTTCAGTCGAGATGTCGAACAGCTTTGGAGGAGGAGGAGTAGATGTAAGAGGTGGAGGAGATGAAGATGCAGGAGGAGGAGGAGAACTAGTACTGGTACTACTAGGTGAAGATTGTGAACTATGGGGAGAAGAAATTTTGTGATAGTACCTATTAAGGTTGTTTTGAAGCATCGGATTCATTAGCGATGAAGAAATAGATGGGAACATGAAGATGATAGCTGTTAGAATAAGTATTGAAACTCCAATGATGCAACTAAAACCGAAGATTAACGCTGATCCTATTCTCTTTGAACGATAAGGAGACGGTATTACCCCTAATAAGTGACATAACTTCTCTGAAATCCTAAGCTTTATCATTGTATCAACACCAATCTGAGTTTGCTTGTTCCAAAGTATCACTAATGGAGGGAAACAGAAGCTATATTGATGAATATATCAAGAATTCGTTCCTGATTATCTTAATGATGTATATGGTGCATGCTCAAATAACTAGTCTCTATCTACCAGGCCAGAGATTGTTTTAATGCCCTTTGAAGTTGCAAGGCTTCATGAAGTCAAGTCCATGTGCCAAAAATGTCTTTCAATACTTTGGTTTTTTTTTTTCTTTTTTAATTACTTCATTTGATAGTGTCGATATAGATAATTAAGGGTCGTTGTAAAAGACGGGAAACAGCTAATCACCCACAAGTGTATCGCAACCAATGATAATTAAGCTTGTGTAGAATTGAAATGGCAGGGAAGAAAGATTCTTATAAACTGAATGATGTACATTGATTGATTGATTAGATAACAAAAATACAGGTATATTTGGTTAAGCAAGTAAAAATTCCAAATTGCAACTATTATACGTCTAGATTCTAAAATGATAAATATACTCCTCCTACCTACCATCTATATGATCAATATCGGCCGTTACGGCCGCGATAACGGCGATATTCAAGATATCGCTTTAAAAGCGTGACGAATCTTTAAATACCGTTGTATCGGCCGATACGGTCGAGATTCGTCCGATATTTAAGGTATATGCTTGTTGTTTAATCTAGATTTTTAAAACTTTAAACTTAGAATTGTAATATACTAATATGATCTCTTCTTAAAGTATGGTTGTTAAGATTTTTGGTAATAAATCAACAAAAATATAGTTAATTCTTGACATTCACATGTATAAAATTTGGATATAAGATTTGGGACTCCCGCTATTTCACCGATAATCTCCCCGGAATATTATTATCAAGGTGTGAAGGTCCCGACCGAGATCCGAGATTAACTACATTGCCTACCATACAATTGTTTTCAAAATGTACAAAAGATTAGCTTAAAAACTTTCTCTTTCTTCTCTTTCCTAAGTTTCTCCGCTCAAACAAAAAACTTTATCTGTGATTTCGTTTTTTGCTCGATTTGGTCTATTTTTGGACCAAATCGAGCAAGATTAACTCATCCTTAATTATATAGTTTGTTTCTAGTTTCTTTGTGGCGTTTTTTTTTCCGGTCTTTCATGTAAATCAAGCAGCGCTGGTGCCTTCATTTGAGATTTAGGGTTTGTGGTTAGGATGATGGTGTTTTGGGATTTTTGTTGCTGATTAATCTTTGCATGTTTATGTTTATTGGGGTTGTTGTTGGAGGAAGTTGTCAACCTTTCTAATTCTTCAAACGCCATCATCAATGGCAGTGTTTTTTCTCCGGTGTTGGTGGTGTTGCGGTTTGAAGTTATTACCTTGGTTTTTCTTGGGGATTTTGGGTTGTTGGTGGTGTTTGTTATGAGGGGTTTGTTTTTCTAGGTTTGATTTGAAAGGCATACTCCATTTTTTCTCTGAGCAGAGGTGGTGGAACCATTACGCTGTTATGAGAAGCGATGGAGGTTAGGTTGGTGATGGAGGTGGTGCTGTTTAGTGGGGCTTCTTCTACTTTACTAGCTTTGGTTGGCGATGAGTTGAAGTTTGTGATCTCCTAGTTGCGACAACTTCTGGCGCTCATGGACGGTGCTTCTGTGGTGGTGGTTCTCAGAGATGGTAGTGGTGGTGACTAGGGTATCTGGGGTTGGCGGGTTGTGGTTGTGTTTTACGGGTCAGGTTTTGGGTCGGGCCTATTTGGTATATATGGGATTGATTCTTCCTTTAGGTTGTGTTGTTTAAAGGTTTTGTTTAAGTAAAGGTTGTTTCAGGACTTGTGTTGTTCCTTTATGTGACTAGTGTTTGATTCATTTGGTCACTGGAATCAGTCGTCCTTGGGTAGTTGTATTCGGTGCCACATTGTATTTTCTCATTGAGTTGTGGTTCATGATTGTAACCAGCTCTTTGAGATCCAATACTAATACATATAATACCTTGTAACCATCTCTTTGAGCTTCAATACTAATACATATAATACCTTTGGTCAATATATATATAATTGTTATCAATAATTGATAACACGATTCCAAAAATTATAGTAATTGATTACTAATTAATTCTCTTACTAGTTTATTTAAGATTTCTAGCAACAAAAAAAAAGTTTATCTACGACATTTTAAGGTACATATTACCACAAGTGTGCAGTACATAATTAGAACCCGGAGTTTTATAATTAGAACCCTAAATGCTTTTGGCTTCAATAAGAAGTGGTGTGATTTAATCTACCAATACTTGTCAACTTCATCAATAGAAGTTGGAAAGCCATGTGAACAATTTAAGCCGTCAAGGGAATTAGAAAAGGGGATCCTTTATCCCCCTATCTATTTATCTTATGCATGGAAATCTTTTTTAGACTTCTATTACATCTGGAGACTAAGAAAAAGGTGCAAGGAATAAAATTAACAAAAATTGCAACTCCAATTTCACATCTATTTTTCACAGATGATCTGCTTCTGTTCACCAAAGCAGATTTAGGAAGTTGCAAGAATCTCTTAGAAGCCATCAATATGTTTAGCTCTGCTTCTGGTCAAGTCATAAACTTCAGTAAGTCCGGTATATTCTTCAATAAAGAGTGCACAACAAACACAGAGGCACTATCTCTAGAATTATTAAATAAAAAATATCAAAGGTACTCACTTAGGAGTCCCTCTATTCATTGACAGATCAAAATTAAAAACATTTCATACAGTAATTGATTAAATGAAAAACAGATTTAAAGGTTGGGCAACAAAAATATTATCTCAACCAAGTAAAATGGTTCTCAACAAAGAAGTTCTTACTGGTATGCCTGTTTTCAATATGAGTTGTTCTGTATTACCAAATAAGATAACAAAAAAAATGAATGCAATTCAAAGAGATTTTTAGTGGGATAAAAAATCAAACTCTAAAGGTATTTATATAAAATCCTTTGATTTCCTTTGTAGACCTATTGAACTAGGTGGTTTAGGATTTAAAGAGGCTAATAAATTCAATCAAGTTATGATTAGCAGAATAACTTGGAGATTAGTAATCCATCCTAATGATTTATGGGATTTTTTTTAAAAGGTAAGTACTTTAAAAAGTCAGGAGCACTGCTATCTAGAAAAAAAATATAACTCTTTATGGATTTGGAAGTGTATTCTCCAAGGAATTAATCACATAAAACAGTTTAGCATATAGGAAGCAGGGGATGGTTCATCTATAAACATCTGGGAGGATAGATGGATTCTGGGAAGGAATTCTGTATTGGCAGATACAATTTCTCAAACAATAACAACAACTTAACACTTGTAACTGAGTTGATAAACTCAGAAACTTTAAATTGGAACTTAGTCCTGTTACGATCTTTATTTCCTATTTCAATTACTTCAGATATAGAGAACATAAGATTATATCCTACAAAGTATGGAATCTTAAAGAAGGATATATTAAGATGGACACTTACAAAGACTGGAGAATTCTCTGTAAAGTCCCTTTATTCGAAATTACAGAATCCTTCAAATCAAGTTTCACTAGAATCTAAAAAATTCTGGAGCAGAGTTTAGAGCATGGATGCATCAAAAAGAATCAAACTCTTTGTGTGGAAATTCTTACAAGACACTCTACCAACAAGACAAAAGATGAGATCAATTCTTAATGTGGAAACAAACTGTATCTTTTGTCAGAATGTAGCTGAAACAACATATCATCTTTTTTTCGATTGTGATTATGCTAAAACAGTATGGAATCTACCTTTAATGCCTCGGGGTGTTACTATCATTTTTTTTAATTTAGAATATTTTTAGATTAAATTGAAAAAGTTATAATAACACTTTTCTATAAACGGAGGGAATAACTAATATAAGGTTATCTAACCTAATTATATTATTAACATTAACTAAACGAGGGCAGTTTATCCATCATTAAAAATAATTGAATATCGGGTTTTTAAAAATTACTAAAATGTGTCCCTATTTTATCTTATTAGAAAAATCCCTCTATTGAATTTATAAACTCCCAAATCAATTTTCTACAAAATAAAACGGTGGTTCAAAGGACCGAGTCTTACGGTACAATCCGTAGGACCCAACCCTCGATGGATGTAGCAGGGATGAATTAGTTACTGGTTGACGACTTATTTAAACTTGAGATCAATAAAAACGATATTCCATATGCTGTAATAGGGTACCATCTGTGCCTGGTCGGCACAGGATATTTTACAGGATCGTTTGTTAGGTTCTCTAATATTAAGGAATGCCGATTTATAACTGTTAGAAGAAAAAGAAAGCATATGATCACAATCTATATAAAATATTTTAAGTTTGTCACCTGTGAGATTAAGGTTTGGTAGATTTTTATCGAGGGTTTCAAACTCGGAGAAATAGAATTTGTTTGGAACAATGGCCACAGAGTACTCATCTAATGCGGAGATCATAGTTTCCCGACGAAAGAAACCCCGCTAATTGTTATGGGTTGGGCGGAATCTTGGTTTGGCAGCGGCCAGGCACAAGTTGTGGATGGAGTACAAACAACCTTCTCGGACTAACTCATCAAACTTCCAGATAAGGTTCTTTGGTATCACCGCATGTAACTCATCTCCCTGTATGACTGAGGGTGTTACACAACTAAAACATGGAAAAGGTATACAGAGGCACTTTAAAACCGAAAATAAGAAAATACCTCCCCGTCAACAATAACCATATCGACACTTGTAATATCGTCTGTCGATATAAAGTCCAACTCTACCCATTTCCTGGACACTCGAACAGTGATGGAGTTCGATCTTCCTTCTTGAAGGTATCCTAAGCTCTTGAACATGCCATATGTAGATGATAGACCAACCTTTTGGGGTGTGCAATTGAACTGGCGATTCCATTCCACTAATTTTACAGTACTACACTTTGCGTACCTAATAAATTTTTTGAAATATCTTGGTATTAGAATAAGTTTGCATTTCCTTGGTATGCAATCCAATTTTATAAATTTTAAAGCAAGATTATTGGAGAGAAAATTCACAGGAGAAACCAACCAAAAAACTAAGATAATTTTCCTAACAAACATAAATTTAAGTCTGCATAACCCGAAAAAACAAAAGCAATTTAGTATTTCGATTGACGTAATCAAAATCTTAAACTGTAGGGCTTCCTGATTTGTTTTAACAAATTCAAATCTAAGTAGCATGCAACTAAAGTCTAAAAATTTAAAAGCAAAACTAATCGGAAAAATGGAAAATCACAGGAGAAAACCCCAAATCATTAATCGATTAACCGAGCCTAAATCTTAAATTGTAGGACTATTCAAATCTGAGTAGCATATCAGCGTATGAATAACCAATCTGAAAATATAATATCGTACAGAAAGGGATTTCTTAACGGATAAACTCGAGGAACCAGAGACACACGAATCTTAACTGCATGAGTGGTTAGACTGATGATGCCATGATGGAGCAGGAACACTTTTATATTGATCAATCCATTAAATTCTAAATCAGGGTTTTCAATTAAACGTTTCATCTAATCTAATTCATCAAGAGAAGCCGTCTAAGTAAATGGTTTGTAATATCTTGTGGAAATGGCATGATACCGAAAGGAACAGACCTATGGAAGAGAAGAAAAAGGGGAACGGTGGAAAAGGTAGATCTGCCGAGGAAAGGGAGGGGTTTCCTCTTGAGAGATTAATGAGGATTAATTGAGCATTTAAGACGGAATATGGAATTTATTGGGTGTGGCCTTAAATGGATTGTAAACAACCGTAGGATCAAATCTAGAAACAACATTGGAAGGATAAGGAGATCATAGCCGCTAGTTGTAAAGCCAGGAGTGTATCCTAGCCGTTGGGTCTAATAGGAAACACTCCTGTTTTAACCCGTGTTGTAACAGCACGGAAATTGATATTTTTCGTAATGTAATATCAATAATTTTTTAAAATAATTTTATGCATTTTTAGTCACATAAGTAAGATATCTTGAGTCATTTTGTGGCATATAATCAACTATGCTTAATAGATTAGTAGAAACTCGTACTTATTGACAACTCTAATATACATCGAATCGTTACAACAAACCAAAACCCGGTCGATTTCCACTAACAACATTCCTGGTTCGGCTCCGATAACGCAATTCTCAAAATAAAAGAACATAAAAAGTAAAGAATCTATATTTTCTCACAGTCTCAACTAAAAAATAAAGTAACATGAATACACGATAATTGGTTTCATAACACGGGTTTAAACATACAACATGTAACAGTATGATACAAAGAAATAATAATTGAAATAATTTATTGCATAATCAGACATACTCCCAAAGCACTGGTTTGAAAACTCTTGAATGGTGAAACCATGCCATAACAATACTCCAAGCTCCCTATATTACATCTGTTTCAATGGTACCCAATGAAAACCTTCGTCGAAACCTATGGTATGTGTATTTGAATGGTAATTAAGACAAATGTGTATGTAAATTGCAAATCAATAGTTTAAGTAACCCAAGGGAAGATAATATCATATGGGAAAATAAGTAGTTTATATTGAAACAATTTTCACGAAATTTCAATGAACGAGATCGAGTTGCATAAACAATTGATGTGGCGATAGATATAACTTAGTGAATTTGCAAATGATTCCAATATTCAATACCTAATTTTTTATCTTCAACTCATTTGTCAAGTATGTAATAAAATTTCCCTATACCTATTTATATAGACTTCTGATATTTCTGATATCAACTATACTACTATATGACTGAAAAATATCCTGCCAAATGGTAAACAAACCTACATATGAATTAAAAATCTGTCAATATCAACATTCCAGAAAGAATTAAAAAAAATTACATTCTAAAGAATCAAATGAGATAGCATACCCATGCTCCTCCAGAGTCAGTCAAGAACAAAAACTATCTGAAGCATGCTCTACAGACAAAATTTATTGTAAATCCATTTCCAATCAGAGGAACTTCACCAAATAAAATGGCGCCTTTCAGTCCTTGTAGTGCAAAACTAAGATATGTAACACCATAAATACCACCATATTGCTTCAAAAAAAAAATACCACCATAGCTTTACAAAGTAAAGTTGCACTATGAATTTAGTAACATTACAACCAACAAGAGTTCTCAAGTTATACATGGAAGCAATAGAAAAGGATACAAAATAGAAAGTTTAAACTTTACTTTTATAGTAAGCATCACTTGAAGATCAATAAACTCACTGAAATGTAGAAAGAGAGATCAAATTTACAACAACATTGGGGTACTGAATTATGAGAAAAACTTCTCCCATGTGTCTGAAATGTTCAAAATAGCATATTGTTTGAAGATAAACTGAAGTGAGAAACTTATAGAGCAAAACAAAGATTTCTAGGATTACCTACCCCCCTTACACTTGGTATTAGAAATGTTGAGTCATCAAGACCTTGAGAAACAACCTTTTGGATTTGAACTCTACAAAAAACAAACACAAAATAACTATTATAACACTCTAAAAATCATTAGGGATTTTCTTGTTACCTGTTTAGCTACAGAAAACTAACTTCTCGTTGCCAATCAAGTCATCATCCTTGAGGGTATTACTATTCTAGTGTATAACATTCAACTCTCGAAGTCAATTTCTTAGGGTTTTTATATTGGTTCCACATTCAAATTGATGATAACTGTGATTGCTTTCAGTGATCATGACACTGTGAGCCTGAAGATCAGAGTATTTTTGTGAAGGGGTTTCATGCCCTTTTTATTTTGTGATATGGGTTTTACCCCAAGTCTAGTTATAGTCAGAACCCTAATTAGAAGAAAAAAAATAAAGAACGGTCTAATAGGAGGTTAACAAAACAGATTTCTTTTTTATAAAGTAACAAACCTTAAATCTAGCGAGAAAAGGATGTGCCTAACTTCATATCATGTCTTGAACAACCGATATCAACAGAAACCTCTGATCTAGATCTGATAAAATCAAATTTCTCAAAGAAAATACCGAAACAAAGGTTTATATCAAAATGTTTATCTGATAAAGTATCTTCACTGATTTCTCTGTTTAGGTTACATTTGAGTATAACAACTGAAAGAAAAAAAAAATGGAACCTAGATCAATAATGAGATTGTTTTCTGCACATCCCCTCTCTTCTTCTATCTGAAACAACACCAAAATATTTTACAAATGTAAAATGACTACCTATGCCCTCAGATGGATGTATCTTTTGTCAAAACAAACATCAGTCGTTCATCTATCTTATCCATAGAGATATCCAGATCCAGACCCATACCGTATCCCTGAATAAATCTTAGCCGCTTTTTGTCGTCTCCAAAATTAAATGTTGACCCCTCTTTATCTAAAGTAAGTTGTCTACACTTTGTTTTGTATTCTTGATTGTTCTCTGCACATCCCCTCTCTTCTTCTGCCTGAAACAACACCAAAAAGATTTTATAAATATAAAATGACTACATGTGCCCTCGGAAGGATGTGTCTTTTGTCAAACCAAACAACATTCATTCATCTATCTTATCCATAAAGATATTCGGACCTACACTCTATCTCTGAACAAATCCCAACCAATCTTTTTCTCCTCCAAAATTAAATCCTGATCCTTCTTTATCTAAGGTAAGTTATCTACAGTTTGTATTATATTCTTGATTGTTCTCTGCACATCCCCTCTATTCTTCTGCCTGAAACAACACCGAAAAGTTTTACAAATATAAAATGACTACCTATGCCCTCGAACAGTTGTGTCTTTTGTCAAAACAAAAAACAATCGTTCATCTATCTTATCCATAGAGAGATCCAGACCTACACGCTATCCCTGAACAAATTTCGGACGCTCTTTATCTCCTCCAAAATTAAATCTTGATTCCTCTTTATCTAAGTTAAGTTGCCTATACTTTGTTTATTTATTTAAATGTTTATTTATTTATATTTATTTTATGTGTAATAAGTTTCTTGAGAATGATGGATGATAATCTAGGCTAGTCACTAAAGAAATTTTGGTGACCAATTTAGCATGTTATGAAAATAATTTGGGTCAGGAAATAGTTATTGTGAGGGTAATGTTCCGTATACAATAATTTATTTGAGGATGACTTGGTCGGTAAGATTGTTTTGGAGGCAATGATATTTATAGAGACAATTTTACTTGGTCTTTATAAGTATTTTTAGAGATAAAAATTATATTTTGTTATAAATTTATTATTCTGAGACGGAATTATTCGTTGCTAAACTTTTATGTGACAAAATAATTTCCTCACCATAAATTTTTCTGTGACGAACAAATTTTGCTGCTAATTTTTTTTTCTAAGACGAACAAATTTCGCTGCTAAAATTGTTTTATGTGACCAATTTTTTCTGAGGCGAAATTTTTTTGTTGTATTATTTTAAGTGATAAAATTATTTCCTCACCAAAAATACCTAGAGTGACAAAATTTTAGGTCATAAATCACTAAATCGTGTCAAATATATTTGTCCTCCAAAAGATATTCTTGGTGAAAATATATTTATTGTTGTTAATAAAAAAATTCGGTGACAATTTCTTAAGGTTGTCATAAAATACTTTCTACGACTTACGATAGGTGACGAAATTCTGGATTCTTTTTTGTAGCGAAAAAATGAATTTTCTTGACACAATTACTTGCCACTAAAACCTTTTTTTTTTTGTAGTGACCACTACTAATTAACACTATCACCTCCTCCACTGCCCACCAATATCCACTGACTTCACCACCGTAACTATTACCAATTTTCATTGATATATTTAATTATGAATAAATTTTATTATATACATATATATATATATATATATATATATATATATATATATATATATTTGGATAATTAATAAAATTATAATAAAAAAATATTATGAAATCTTTATTTGGATAATTAATGATCTTATAAGAAATTAATGGAACATTAATTATGTGAAAATTAATGGGACTTTAATAATTTGATTGTAAAGTAAGATCGTTGGATGTATTCTCATTGAACCACAACCATTGATCTATCATCCATAAACAAATCTTAACCCTCTATATCTCTTCTTCATCCAAAAATTAATCTGGACCATTCTTTATATATCCTCAAGACAAATTTGGACCTATACTCTATTCATGAACAAATCACAACCGCTCTTTGTCTCTTCCTAAACTAAATCCTGACTACCACTTAGTAAAGGTAAGTTGTCCAAACTTTGTTTTATACTCTAGATAAGTTGCTGGCATTCAAAACGAGAAACATGTACATGTTCCACCATTAGTCAATTTCCATAAAGGCTGCCTCCGTACAAAAGAATACATAATAGGTAAAAGACTCCTGCTATTTCCAATCCACCATTATTATTAATACAATCCAATAAAAAATTAAACAGAATTCTACTATTTTTTAGAAACCAAATCAAAGTAAAATTTATGAATCCAAACAAATCTATTTTTCTTTTCCTTTTTCTTTTCTATTTGTAGTTTCTTATATCTAATCTATAAATAACATGTTCATAAACTCTGCAAATCATAATCATATATCTTTCTTGTTCTTCTTCACTTCTACTAATCTTTATCTCTATGAATTCTAGTAACCCTAAATCTAACTGTGGTATAGAAGATATGATAGGAAATTCTACTCCTTCAATCATTGAATTGTAAAATTTTAATAATCAAAACAACGATAAGGTATGATATCAACTCATGATTTAATGTAGAAAACCTAGAATCGTGATTTCTATTGAAGAAATAATCAAGACCTAGTTTCGACAAAAAAAAACGATAATACTTACTAATAAAACAGATATATGTGTATTCTTCTGAGAGGTTCCGCGATATTAAGGAAAAACTTGCCTATGTAGCTCTTGACTATGAACAGGAGCTAGAGACAGCAAAGAGCATCTCATCGATTGAGAAGAATTACGAGCTTCCCGACGGCCAGGTAATTACCATTGGAGCAGAGAGGTTCCGTTGTCCAGAGGTTCTTTCCAACCCTCAATTATCGGAATGGAGGCACCTGGAATTCACGAGACCACATATAACTCGATCATGAAGTGTGATGTTGATATCAGAAAGGACTTGTACGGAAACATCGTGCTCAGTGGTGGGTCTACTATGTCTCCTGGAATTGCTGATCGTATGAGCAAGGAGATAACTGCTCTTGCCCCAAGTAGCATGAAAATCAAAGTTGTGGCACCACCGGAGAGGAAGTACAGTGTCTGGATTGGAGGCTCCATCTTGTCTTCTCTCAGCACCTTCCAGCAGGTAAACGTTGCATTTACTTCTAACTGAACATAAGAGTGCCTTCTGTAAAGAAATTTTACTTTTTAAAGTTCTGTTAAATATCATTATAATATTATTTTCATATTTTGGGTGCAGATGTGGATCTCAAAAGGAGAATACGATGAGTCTGGTCCATCAATTGCCCACCGAAAGTG
Source organism: Papaver californicum (assembly GCA_023531435.1). Taxonomy (NCBI): domain Eukaryota; kingdom Viridiplantae; phylum Streptophyta; class Magnoliopsida; order Ranunculales; family Papaveraceae; genus Papaver; species Papaver californicum. The sequence continues at coordinate 4,295,338 of JAJJMC010011514.1, forward strand.
CTTCTAGATTTGCAGGGAGTTTTGGTTTTGTTTGTTGTGATTTTACAAGGGTTAGACTCTATGGTTACACTCTATGGTTACACTATTTTAATGGTGGAGAAGATGAAAGGGATTGAATGTGGTGAAAGGGATTGAATGTAGTGTTGCTATGTTGGAGAAGATGAAGAAGTTAGATTAGGTGTGGTGTGTTTTTAAAAATTATAAAAACTAAATCCAATTCATAGGATTGTATTAATAAAAATATTTAAAAAATTGGATTGGTTTAAGTATATGGATTGATTAATAAGAATAGTGGATTGCAAATAACAAGAGTCTAGGTAAAAATCTATTGTAAAGTGTAAACTTTAAAGCCATGTGATATGATGTGAGTGATAATACAGTAACAAATAACAATAATAGGGATTTGGGGGTTAACCGTTATTATTGTTTTTTAACTTATCGGTGAAAATTTTTCTTTTTTCTATTTAAAAAGAATAAATAATTTTTCTTAATATATCTCATCAAGAATAAACTAACTTGGACCAATTTATTGTTACTTCAACTGAAATTGACCAGAGTCAGTGTTTCCGTTGACGGGAAAAGTTTTTACCTAATAGAAACAGATGTACAGTTCCAATCCTATTGAAGAATCTTGTTTAAGAATATCTATTAATACCGTTATTGACCCATATCGATGTCTATGTGCCTAACTAATTTTAAAAACCAATTTGTAAAAACAGAATTTTCCAAAACATATCAACAGTGAAAACCCAAGAAACCAAAATAATGTGAGACGATTCTCAACCATAGTTAAATCACTTATGAAACATCATGTTTAAATTTGGAATTGAATCTCAGTTGCTTGCTATCGGCCACCGAAAGAGCCTTTACCAGCCTTCAGTGGAGAAACATACAACTCATTCCATGTATCAGGTACACCTGGTAAACACCAGTGATTACAATCTTGGATAAGCGTAGCTCCAAATCTTTCTTGACTAGTATAATTTTTTGTTAGATCTGCAACAATAAAAATACTAAACAGAAGAAGATGTTAACGTTAATGAAATCTCTGAATTGATATACACACAATGGACAGAGTCACCTGTTCAGCAAATTGTCCTTAACACAATAGTCCGCGGGTACTCCTCAAGAATGAGAGATGCTATACCCCACAACGGAGATGTGTCCAGGATAGAACTGCCCGTTATGATTTGTATAAGCACAATACAAATCACCCCCAAACGAACTTAACATCAAGATAGTTATGAAAGGGAAATAAACAAGCAGTGCACAAAACAAAGCAGGAAGAGGGGAAAAGAAGACAGGATAGTAGCTGCTTCTGGTGTGCTTCGAAATGAAGAATTCGTTTTTCTTTTATAGGCAGAGATGGGAAGTGAAATTAGTGCAGTAATTAAGGAAAATAATTTTTTATAATAAATCAAAAAATTATGTGTGAATTGAATTTTGAACGGTAAGAAATACGGTCAAGAACAATACTCGCCGGGTCCCGGGGGGGGCCCCCCCCCCCCACATTAAAAACAAAATTGAATTTAGTTTTAAATTCTTTAAGGAAATAATTTAAAATATTTTATCCAAAAAGATAAGTCTTGGTTGACCCGCACCCGAGCCCGACCGGACGGCGGCGACGCGTGTGTGAAATGTGTGGTTGCACCAACTAGCCCATAGCCTTAGTCCCTCCCATACACAAAAGAGTCTAAACCCCTAAGGGACCTCCCTTAGATGCAAATTTCTAAATAATATGGAGAGGTAACATCTTTAGTTTCTCCAATGTAGGGCTAAAAGTTCATTCACAAATAGTGAAAATGAGCTAATTTTCCTTAGTGACCTCTTGGTCCTAAGACTATTTTATCCAAAACCAAAAACAAATCAATTAAATCTCTAACAGTTTTTTCCATACACTTAAGGATTTCCATACACTGAAGGATGTGCGTCAGAGCGATAGTAATTGAGTTTACTAACATATATATATATTACTGGAGTCTTCATTTTTGGAAGAGTGTCTTCAAGTATTTTGACTTGTGGTGGGATGGGTTTATGTATTTTTCTTTCTTTGTTATCGGCTCTGTTTCTAAATTGGATTTCCCACCGGTATTCCATTTCCCTCCTCTGTAAATTAGAGCAAACAATATATGTTTTAGATGAAATCATTCACATCCCAAAGAAAGATAAGGTTGTGGTACTTACACGTAATGACTAAGTGAAAATCCTCTGAAAACAATTTGTGTTCTGGTAGCAACGTTGTTGTCAATCCATCTTCTCCAACTCATAAGAGCTCTTCTGTATGCTCTATTTATATCCAGTTTCGGGTATAGGTAATCGCCTTCTTGAAAATAGTTAATTCTGCAATTCGCAAGCGATCCAGTTAGTACAATAGTTATAAGGCAAAAAGCTTACAGAGTTTGTAACAAAATTTCAAAAACCCTTTAAGGGATTCTTTAGTGTTTCAAGGTACTTTACCCATTATTAGTTTTCCCGTCCACCCACCAATGATACGAGTCAAAAACTACAACATCAGCATCTTGATACATGGATGCTGCTAACCCATCAATCTGGTCTAATCTTAAAGTTTCTCGTTCTTGTTTTAATTCACGTTCTCGACTTCTACGAGTCTTCGAATTCGTTTCATTAACAAGAAACGCTGACCACACATAGGGTTGCACAAAGGATGGACGGGTCGGTTTTGGGGTAAAACCAACTACCAATCCGTCTATAGACGGGTTTGAAAATAAAAACCAACTACCAACCCGTCCACAGGCGGGTCGATTTAAAACCGACCCGAATTGGGTTGGGCGAATTCGAGTTTTTTACTGTTTAACCCGTATAGTTATTTTTTCATTGAGAGTGAACAAGATAATACTCAATAGTTTTTCATTTCTTTTCTTTTCTAGGGATGGTCGTTCGGCCACCTAAAATTGGTTTCTATTACTCAATCTCTATGTTATCAACATTCCTGATTTCCTCTTATGAAATACACAGGAACCAAATCATGCATTCTTACAGTGTAAATAAATCATAATGAAAGCAACCAAGGAAGATCATTATAATTCGAAATGAAGTCACCACTCACCAGGTTCGCTATATTTTCAAATTCCGAACTAACTCCCAATGAGTGAATGGAAAACTGTACTTATTAGTTTCCTCCAGTGACTGGTTTGAGTCACAACACATCTAATGTCTAGTTTCTCTGTGTTGGCACAAGCTCAACCTCAGGACTCTCAATATCATTAACAAACAAATAACCAATTCAAACACAGCAACTAAACTTCATTATCTAATAACCCCAAAAACCAAAATTTGCTTAACACCCACAGCTCAAAACCAAATTCTCAACTCAAACAACATATCTGAGACCCAAATTTATGAGCAGATTGAGAATCAGGAGCAGGAGGAATAAGAACAGCATGACCAGGCCATCTCTGATTAACTAAAAACAATGTCTTATAATCTTCAGAAATAACTAACACTTTCTCTTGATGTTTAAACTTACTTATACTAATCAACCAATTACTCAAAAATGGCAAATAAGGTGAATTCACAGCACAAACAATCACAGTCCCAGTCCTACTAGTTCCATTTCTACCCCCACCACCACCAACAAAATTCACAGCTTCAGACAATGTATAATCATTCCATTTAGATACAGAACCCCTTGAAAAAAGGCCACTAGGAATTAATGTATCATTCATCCATGGATTTAAGAATACACCAAAGATGAGTATTAATGAGAGTAGTATGAATAAACCAGTTGGGGTGAAGAATGATATGATAGATCGGGTTATACGGGTGGGTTCGGGCGGGTGCTATACTAAACCCGTAAATCGACCCGTGGTGACCGGGTTTTTGATTTTCAAAACCGTATACCAACTCGTGTCGGGCGGGTTCGGTTTAAAAACCCGCAGTTTTGTCGAGTTCGGGCGTGTGCGGTTTTTCGGGTCGGTTCCTGTGCATCCCTAAGCACACATATGCTATAGTACAGTTATAGTCCTGAATTTGAAATTTTATTTTCATTAAAATGAAGAGTATAACAAAAATGTTGCACAAGTCCGACATAAATGCAATATTGCGCTAGTATACCACACAAATACAATTACGTTCCCTCTACACTTCAAAAGATATATATATTTACAGTTTCCTTAAAATATGCAAAATTGATTTGTAAAATTGGGTGCATTTTTATTTTATTTTTGAAGCACATTGGGTGCATTGGGTGCACTACAAATTATTTTTGTATGCTTCAAAAAATAAATTATTTTTATAAAACATATGCAAATAGTGAATAGGTCGTAAGTTATAAATCCAAACATGCCATTATCCAACAAAACAAATTTTTTACAAAAAATCCATTTGAAACCAACTGTTTAAACTACCCTTCCTTAAACCACTCCTCTCATTTATTTCTCCCTCATTCAATTTGTAACGACATTATTTCTATCTTCAACCACTTCCAGAATTTCACCTGTTCCATAATTTCAAAATCTTCAGAACAATCTCCTGAAAAAACATAATCTTAATCTTCATCCAAATCATCCTGATCGTCATCATCCTCGTCATCATCATCTGCATCACCACCAGTACATTAAGAATCAGAATCAAAAAATGAATTTTTATTCCCAAACGGTTGTTCATCATCATCATTAGATTTACTCATTTTCCCACATCTCCTTCTACTATTAACTCAGATCTGTCTATTCTATTCTCTAACAATTTCAACCTAACCTAACATCAAAACAAAATCACTGAACATCATTCAAAATGGTGAAGAAACAAGAGAATAAGAAAGATAAAAAGATCAACAAAAAACTTAATAAAATAGTTAAGAAACAAAATTCTCCAAAAGGTAAATCGAAGTTTAATTGTTCTTCAGTGATTGTTTATGGTTGAAAATCAACATGCATATGTTTCAAAATCACTGGTTTCATAGTTAGGTTTCAATTATATTTTTCTGTAATTAGGTTTCACTGATTTTTAGTTTCGCAATTTTGGTTTCATCAATGAATTTGGGTGATAAGGTTTCATCTGTTTCGAAATCACTGGTTTCATAGTTAGGTTTCAATTATATTTTTCAGTAATTAGGTTTCACTGATGTTCATCTTGGTTTCATCTGTTTGTAGCATGGTTTTAGGTTTCATCAATTTTCACCTTATTTATTTACTAAATGGCTATTTTGATGGAACCAAAATTGATTTCATCATGTTCACTGTATGGTTGGGACCAACTCTGTTGGTGTTTTTTATATAATGACCATTTTGATGGAACCAAAAATTAGTTTCATCATGTTCACTTATAGTTTGTACCAACTTTGTTGGTGTTTTTTACTTAATGGCTATTTTGATGGAACCAAAATTGGTTTCATCATGTTGACTTATAATTCAAACCAACTCTGTTGGTGTTTTTTACTTAATGACTATTTTTATGGAACCAAAATTAGTTTCATCATGTTCACTTATAGTTCGAACCAACTCTGTTGGTGTTTTTTACTTAATGGTTGTTTTGATGGAACCAAAATTGGTTTCATCATGTTCATTGTATGGTTGGGACCAACTCTGTTGATGTTTTTTACTTAATGGATATTTTGATGAAACCGAAATTGGTCTCACCATGTTCACTGTATGGTTGGGACAAGTTCTGTTGGTGTTTATGGTTTACTTATGATTTAACAACAGGGAAAAAAAGACTAACATAACCATATATGTGCTCGTTGCATCATTTGTCTGTGGAGGAACCTAACATAAAAGCTTTGATACAGAATAAGGAAAAACACATGAAGGCCCTTGTTGCTTGTCCATTTTGGCGTTTCTTCAAACCGTTCTACGAAGGTACGCTGCAAGAAGAAAAATTGAAGAAAAGGACAAAAGCAATTCAGATGATCTTAGGGTCATATTATAAAAGTGTCAAGCGTGTGAAACCAGATTGTTTCAAGTTAATGAGGGCAAAAAATATGATATTGCAGACCACACCTGAACAATTCACTGTGATTTTTGGTCTACAAATGATGAAGGATGATATAGCCAAAGATGATGAGATGAAAAAAAAGGTGAACATGTTTGCGGTCGAGTATTTTAAGGGAGATAAGAAGATGACGAAAACTGATATTCTGAGAGCTATGATGCAAACTGCAGCAGATGAAACCAAAGCTGAAGACTTCGTCAAGCTATTTCGATATTTTTCCTAAACAAAGGTGGGCAGAATATGACTTCAAAATACTTGTACCAAGTATTTGAGATGAATAAGGTATGTTGGCCAGATGTTTTTCATGAGTATCTAATTGAGTCAATAATAAAAGCTGAAGAATTTGATGATGTATCATGTTACGTCATTTACCCATTGGTAAGTTAGTTTTTGTTTCTTTTGATACATAAGTTATTTTTTTTTATTTTTCCCGAGTTTGATTACTAATTTAGATGTTGTGTATTTTTTTTCAGCATTGGTTTTCCGAGATGTCAAACATCACCTTGAGACAGGATGGGAACAGATGTATGCAAGTTTCGTTAAATGGAACCTAAATGAAATAAACAAGACAGTAATGAATAATTTTGATGATCTTAGCAATAAACCAGAAATTTTCTCAAAGGTAAAAGCAACAATAGTTCTTGTTTATTTATAATTTTTAATGTCTGAGAATTAAAAATTTCAATCATTTATTTGTGCCTTATTCCAGATGAAAACAAATGATGGAACCAAAAAAAGGTTCCATAGTTTATTTAATTCCACCTTATTCCAGATGAAAAAAATATATGATGAAATCAAAACAAGTTCTATAACTTTTCTGGTGTTCTGCAGATGAATATGGGTCACCGTTAGGGATCCTTCTTGCTTCCATATAATGAACAAGAAATACGCTTGGTCCAACGTATAGAGGAAGAGGATATTCATGTTGAAGAGTACATTGATGGTGAACTGCAGGTTGGTGATGGAAATGAAGAGGGTAATGCAAGTGAAGAGATTGTTGGTGATAGAAATGAAGAGAATGTGGAACTGGAAATAAAGATAACCCTTACAAGGAAAAATATAAGTGGGCGAGAATTTTGATTGACAAACTTACAACCGTTGGTAACAATGAGCTTTCTGAAGAAAATCAATCAATTCTGGCCAAAATGATGTTGAGGAGAGGTTACAACCAGTGATGAAGACTTACGTGAGACAGAAACGTAAAAGAGATGAGACAGAAACGGTTTCGAACAGTGAAGAAACGGTACCTGAAACGGTTTCGAACAGTAAAGAAGATGTGGAGGTGATATATTAAATCTTAGGTGTGTTAAATATGATCTTGTTTATTTGTGTGTGTTGGGTTAATGATAGTTCCATTTGAATAGATTGGTATGAATTTCTTTTTTAGTGAAATCAAAAAAGTTTCATTTGAGAATTATATTAAGTTAAAAATGTTAATATCTAACATATGTTAAATATTGCACGATATGATAAACAAAGCTATAAATATTGTGGATGACATGATAGAAAAAAAAGTGGTTTGCGGCAAGAAGAAATAGAACAAGATGCTGGTGATGTTGAGATTGAACAAGAACATGATTTATTGGTTGAAGATGGTGAACAAAAGAAAAAGTATGAGAATGTTGAACAATATAATGTTGAGGTGATAATTTACTTTGATTTGATTTGATTTGTTTGTTGTCATTGAATCTAATTTTTTTGAAATCAAAAAATCTTATAGGTAATGAATATGCCTGAAGAAACAGCACAAGATGATGCAGTGGAACTTGAAAAGGTTTCACCTCATGAAGTTCAAATTCAAGGTTTAATTGAAGATTTTAAAGATTGTTTGTTGGAACCAGAAAAGGTTTCATCAACTGAAGGACAAGTTCAGGAGAAACAAGTGATGGAACCAAAAAAGGTTGCATCATCGGAAGGCAAAGCTCAGCGGCTGATTGAAAAGGTTTCAGATTTAACTCCGAACACAATTGAAGAATTGAAGGTGGCTGAGAAAGTTGAATCTGAAATCAACAAAGCGAAGCAAGCCACATATATTGTAATAGAAGAAGTTTTAGAGATAACTCCAAACACAGCTGAAGATATCAAGGTGGCTGAACAAGTTGAATCTTCTTTGTCGAAGACTGGGTTGAAGAGTGCAATAGAAGAAGTTCTTGAATTGACTCCAGACACAATAGAAGATATCAAGGTGGCTGAGCAGGTAGAATTGGAAGCCAAGAAATATTCTTCATCAAAGCCAGAGATAGAGATTGAAGTGTCAACTCAGGGTTCAATTAATGAAACTATTCTTCAGCAAATGGAAGATGAATATACAAAGAATAGTTCTACATCAAAGCCAGAAAGTAAAGGCATGTGCTACTACTCAGTTATACACATGGCAAAAGATGTAATTGATTTAGAAGCTGATATGCCTCATTTCGGTTTGGGATTAACCAAAGTGATAGTGATAAAGAAGATAGTGAGAATGAAGATGTCAGTCCCGAACAAAAGGTGAGTAACATAATATCAAGGATGGGGAAAAAAAAAAGGAATATGCAAGCACCTGTTAAGATGCAGGATTATACACCTGGGGAAGTTAAGAAGAAAAAAAGAAACAAGAGTCGTTGTGTTAGCAGAAAGCAATCTAAAAAGTTGGAGAAGAAACAAACGGAGAAAAATGAGGTGAAGTTGAAAGCAGTTGACAACTTGAAGATTATGCAGGTACTCGATTCAAATCAGAAACCGCTGGTGTGCAGATATTTTAAAATGCATAATGAAAGGTAAGTGACATTCATACTATTCAGTTTTTTTGTTTCATAATTTCAGTATTGAAACCAAAATGAGAATACATTTCTTTCAGTTTCTTTTCTTCTTCTTTAATCATTAATTTGTTTTTCAACAGTTTAACAACAATGACATGGCATGGGAGAAAAAAGAGCTTGGATTGTACATAACGGGAAGTAATATGAATAACTTGATAAGAAAGGGTGACATCGACGGAGATATGATTGAATTCTATATGCTGAAATTGCAAAAAAAACATATCAAAGAAAAACTTGAAACCAGATGGTACTCTTAAGTACAAAAGGGCAGTTTTTCCTAAGCACATATGTCTATGTAAGTTTCCTTTAAATTCTCTTACACAAGTGTCTTTCTGAAACCAAATTAAAACTTGATTTTTGATTTTTTACTGAATTTCAGACATTACACTCAATCGGGCAAAATTGTTACTCTGCAATTGAAGCTTTCATCGATAACATGGATTACACTCCAGAATTTGTATTCGTTCCATTGCTCACAAAACTTAGTGAAAAGATGTATCACTGGACATTGCTAGCTTTTTATAGTGAGACTGGAGAATTATCTCACTACAACTCCATGGCTTCCACTGAAGATGAATGCAGCAAAAGTGATGAATGCATGAAAGAATGGTGTCAGCATTCAAACAACATGTTGCAAAGCTCTCCCTAGACCCGGCAAGTCAATCAAAAGAATTTTTTTTGAACACCCCTTTGTGTTGTCAGCAAGATGTGTAAGTGCTTTAAAAGAACTTGTGTTTAGAGATCTTCTCTTCAATATCTTCATTTCAATCCTTTTTTGTTTTGTTCAATTTAAAAATCTTGGTTTGTTAATTTCAGGAATGATTGTGCCCTTCATGTTTGCTATTACATGAAGAGCCTCTTGAAAGGAAATTTTTCGTCCGAAGAGCATATAAAACAAAAAGTGCAGAATATGAGGCCAAAGCTGGGCTGCAAGATACTCATTGACCAAGTTACAGACTATGAGGCCAAAGTTGCAACTTAAAGTTATAATGGAGAAATACGGTCAAAAATTGATTCACAGTAGGGTGGAAGAGGACTACTTGCAACATACAAAAATATGAGTCACAGTAAGGTCCAGTTATGCAATTGTTTTGTTTCTTTTCAGGTGTGTCTCGTGTTGATGGAAAAGAAAGAAATTTGATGGTGAGTTAATGGTGGTTGTCTGTTCATGGAAGTGAAGGTGCAGTTCATGGTGGTAAAATCCAGTGAAACTGAGTTTGGGTTAGAGTTTGTGGAAAAGACAGGAAAAAATTACGGATGGTTTCAACCTGACGGTAAAACTAAGAAAGTATAAAGAAGTTGTAAATACACGGTAGCTTTTTCTAGGTGCAAGTTTAAAGAACTAAGAACAGTATTTTCATCGATCACTAGTCTTAAGTTATAAAATATCGACTCTTAATCAAGATGTTGTGATATTTTTCTCTCTTTTTTTTTTGGTTTTTTTTATACCGGAAGTGACGGATCCAGAATGAACATACTTATCACTGACGTAAACAAAAAATGATGGAACCAAAAAAAGTTCCATCCTTTTTTTGGTTCCATCTTATTCCAGATGAAAAACAATGATGGAACCAAAAAAAGTTCCATCATATTAGAGATGAAAAAAATACTGAAGCATGTGACAAACTACGAAACCTATTTTGGTTCCAACAAATTATAAAAGCCTGCAACTCTGACAAACTTAATCTAAAATTAAACAAACATGAAACACCTGCAGCAAATTAACATGTTTAACTGTAAAAAATGATGGAACCAAAAAAAGTTCCATCATATTAGAGATGAAATAAATACTGAAGCATGTGACAAACTATGAAACCTATTTTGAGCATGTAACAAACTATGAAACCTATTTTGGTTCCAACAAATTTTAAAAGCCTGCAACTCTGGCAAACTTAATCTAAAATTAAACAAACATGAAACACCTGCAGAAAATTAACATGTTTAACTGTAAAAAATGTAGAAAAAAGAATAAATCAGAAAATATAGATTAAGACATATAATAGTCTAGACGAAAACTGAAAATGAAAGTCGATGAATTGTAGTCAAAATGAATTCACATCTGCCGTGCAGGGCATGTCCTTCGATTATGGGAACTCAAAACATGGCAGCTACCACAAGTTATCATCTTCTTATTAGGAACTATGCTGTATTAGGAATTCTCTTCTTCTTCCTTGGACGACCTGATTGTGGTAGATCATCAGGACCAAGAACAACAGATTTTGGAGACACAGTCGCAGCCTTTTCAACTGTGGGAACATGATTAATTGCTCTTGCATAGGATTCACGGTAGAACTTTACTGTAAAGTAGAGTTCGACATACTTATATGGATCTTCTTCATTTATCATGATACAACGGATAGCGTGGGAACAAGGGAAACCGTTGATGCGCCAGCGGTTGCAAGAACATGTTCTTCTTTGCAAATCGACATTTTGTGTTAATGTAGAATGAACTTCAAACACATATTGCGACGACTTGGTGACACTGTATTCACGGTCGTGCATCTTGTTATTATAGAGCTCAATTTCAAATTCTGAACATAAAGTTTCTCGCCACTTCAATAATGTTGCACATTCCTCGCGACGTACACATATTTGATTCATAAGCTTCACTCTGATCTCATCAACTATGATGGTTATATGCTTATCTCTCTCTTCAAGGATCCAACTATTGAAACTCTCAACGATATTTGAACACAACCTACCATAATGACAACCCGAGAAATAAACATTTTCCTATTTATCAACCGGAGCTCTACTCAGATAATCTTGTAACTTCTGATTTTTGACCTGCAACAACTTATCCCATTTCTCTGAAAATTCTGTATGTGTATTAGCATACGCACATTTTTCAAACAATCCCAGCACATAATTGTTATAAACCTTATTGTCCTTCGTCAAGTATGTATTGATATTGTTCTTCATATGCCAATAACACCAACCATGAACAACATCAGGGAACATATCAGGAATTTGATTCACCAAACCACTACCTCGATCACTGAAAAAAGTAAGTTTTTTGCGCAAAGGAGAAAGGACTTCCTTCAAATTCTCCAAAAATCATTTCCAGTTTGCATCATTCTCCGATGAAACCACAACATAAACAAAAGGATATATTTCTGAAACAGAACAGGAAAAAATGTCTCAACATATAAAAATGATGAAACCAACGGAAACAAATAGAATGTTTTAGAAAATTACCACCATTCCCGGTTAGACCTGTTGCTACCATGATATGACCAAGGTATTTGATTTTTCAAATGGGATGCATCAAGGAATAATAAAGGACGACAATAATTGAATCCACGAATGCATGCTCCGAAACAGATAAACAATCTTTGAAATTTTGAGTCACATTTTCAACTTCCAAAACAACACGAGATCCGGGATTGGTTTCAGTCAATGTGTTGGTATACCATTTCAAGTACATAAATGATTTCTCGTTCTCTCCCCCATGTAATATTCAATGCATGCCTCTTCCCTGCATATGCATAATAACGACTAATGTCAAAGCCATACTCTCTTGTAAACAGATTCAAGCTACTAATTAGTTTCTTCGATAGATGTTGTCTGTTTACAACTCCACCACAACAAGTATGCTTCTTATTTAACTCCTTGATAATAAAAGGACTACCTTCAACACCATCAGAAACAGCATATATATGCCATTCACATTTCTCTTCTTCCTTCTTAGAACAAGATGCATCAATCCTCAACTTCTCATTCCTTGTCATCTTAAATGAATACCCAGATGCTACATGATATTTCAACAAATCAGAGCGAACTTGTTGAACACCTCCCGTAAACACCTGATTGACACCCTGAGAAAGGCCTAAACAAAGCGCAGACTTCAACGGTTCTTTAACTTTATTACGGACATCATAATCAACTAAATTTGCAAGTCCTGCATGATCGAAAGGTATAATTCCTAAACTTCGTGGATACTCAAAAGGTATAATTAATGAACTTCCTGAACTACAACTAGAGAACTCATCTCTATGCCTTACATGTAACTCAAGAGATGGAAGTTTATTAAACAAAGTAAATAAAGCAACCGATTGGAGATCAAAATCACAATTGATAATTTTTTCTGATCACCAACTATGTAGAAAATTTCTATTGAAAGAACACAAAATTGACACCAACTTGAACATATACTACCCTTCAAATCAAAAACAGATGCTTGTAGACCAATACGAAAAAATAATGTATCCTCTTTGTGAGATATAACCGTGAGAACAGATTCCATAATTACATAAAAAAGTATGAAACCAACAAAAGTTTCGCTAGATGTGAATATAAACAACAACAACCAAATTTGAATATTAACATCAACAACATAACAATTTTGATTCTATTAGATTTGAATAAGAAACATCAACAACATAACCAGAGAAATCGTAAAAACAAATGGATCTGAGTTTCATAATCAACATAAACTCAAAAATTCAAACAAAATAAAAAACAAAATCAATTATACCTGAAAAGTTAAATTTCAGTTTGCGATGAATGATTGAACTAATCTCACTGAAAGAATAAACTGTAACTTCAGTTGGATTCTTCAAACCAATATCTAATCTCACTGATGACTGATTCGAAGAACAAACTGAAAAGTTTCATAATCAATATCAACTCAAAAATTAAAATACAATCAAAATCATAATAAGAAAACCAAAATCAAGTAAAATCAAAAACAGATGCTTGTAGACCAATATGAAACAATAATGTATCCTCTTTGTGAGATATAACCGCGAGAACAGATTGCATAATCTACAGGACAAAGTATGAAACCAAAAAATGTTTCACTAGATGTGAATATAAACAACAACAACAACAACAAAATTTGAATAAGAACATCAACAACATAACAATTTTGATTCCAATAGATTTGAATAAGAACATCAAGAACATAACCAGAGAAATCGTAAAAACAAATGGATCTGAGTTTCATAATCAACATAAACTCAAAAATTCAAACAAAATAAAAAACAAAATCAATTATACCTGAAAAGTTAAATTTCAGTTTGCGATGAATGATTGAACTAATCTCACTGAAAGAATAAACTGTAACTTCAGTTGGATTCTTCAAACCAATATCTAATCTCACTGATGACTGATTCGAAGAACAAACTGAAAAGTTTCATAATCAATATCAACTCAAAAATTAAAATACAATCAAAATCATAATAAGAAAACCAAAATCAAGTAAAATCAAAAACAGATGCTTGTAGACCAATATGAAACAATAATGTATCCTCTTTGTGAGATATAACCGCGAGAACAGATTGCATAATCTACAGGACAAAGTATGAAACCAAAAAATGTTTCACTAGATGTGAATATAAACAACAACAACAACAACAAAATTTGAATAAGAACATCAACAACATAACAATTTTGATTCCAATAGATTTGAATAAGAACATCAAGAACATAACCAGAGAAATCGTAAAAACAAATGGATCTGAGTTTCATAATCAACATAAACTCAAAAATTCAAACAAAATAAAAAACAAAATCAATTATACCTGAAAAGTTGAATTTCAGTTTGCGATGAATGATTGAACTAAAACAATAGCTTGAGCTGAATGAGAATATGATCAAATTGAATGAATAAACTGTAACTTCAGTTGGAATTTTCAAACCACTATCTAATCTCACTGATGACTGATTCGAAGAACAAACATAAAAGTTTATAATCTATAACAACTCGAAAATTAAAATACAATCAAAATCATAATAAGAAAACCAAAATCAAGTAAAATCAAAATTACCTGATGAATGATTCGGCAACTTGTAACTTGTCTTCTGTTCTTCAATTAAACAGAAGCGAAAACGAGTTCTGTTGAAACTTATTCAATGGATTTATTTGGAGAAGATCTGTTTGAATTGAAACCCTAGAATCTAAAAAGAAACGGAGATTTTGAGAGAGAATTTTTTTTTTATTTCCTGAAATCAGATTTTGTTATTTGTAGAAAATTTGATTTAGCCGATATTTCTCTCACCAAGATTTGATTTTCTCATTTATTTTCATTTGAAACATATACATTATATAGGGAAGAGCATCTCGGGTATTTTGAAATTAACTAAAAACTAAAATTACCCAATATTAAAGGAAATGAGGTATTTGTATCATTTTTTAAATGGTTTATATTTAAAGAAAATAATATGGGAGGAGTTTTTATATAGGAGGTATGATCACCTTGGTTTTTTATTCCATGTTATGAATAGTAAAAGAGGACGGAGGGAAATTGGGTGTAAATTTTAAACCATAAAAACATGGCATTCTAATTGGTTAATTTTTGTTTGAGAATATTTTCATAAAAAATCTGCCTTCCGGTCATTTTTGTAAAAAACGTACACAAGGCATTAAGATTCTACTATAGTAGCAATAATAGAAGTATTTAGATGCTTCAGGATAAAAAAAGTATTTAGAATTATTATAAACAAAACTCACTTCGAATATTAGTGACAAATCTCCTCGTCTTGTATTCCGAATACATAGATGGCCTGACAATTCTGCTCTTATCTGGAACGATATTCCAAAGCATACAAACGAGAGATTCGTACATGTTTCTGTTCAATGAATCCCCTGAAAATACCAACATTTCCCCTCTCAATCTCTCTAAGAAATCTGTTCCATCAAAAACGCTACAAACGTAAATCCAAAATAAGCCAAGCACAGTGTACTTATTTTCATATAAAACAATAGTTACTTCCAAAATAAACAGTTCACTTTACAAGATAGATGGGAGTTACCTGGGGATATTCTTATTACACCCTGTATTTGTTGGTTGAGATTCCCACTACCATTGCCAGTTCAGGTACTCGTTGTCACGTTTTCCACTAAAGTAACAATCGAAAGGTTGTTTTTCAATGTAAAGACAAGAACCAGGAGGGTAATATGGTTCCCGATCAACGTCCCTAACCCATTCACCATCATAAATATCACAATCCCCATCTGGAGAATCACTATCATCCCCAAATGAAACATTACTAATATCCTCGTTTGAAAATGTTGAGACAATTGTACTTAATAAATTGACTTTTGTATCTACTGATTTTCTAACTTCTTGAAGATCATAATTGGATACAATACTTGAGTTATAGTAACTGTTTCCCGTGTAATTACTTCCTGTTTCATTGTCCTCAGTGGAGTTTTCAAATATATTCGGAAGAGAAAGTGGAGGAGATGTCGGAGGAGGTAGTGGTGGAAGAGATGGAGTACTAGAAGGAGAACGAAGAGGAGATTGAGATTCACGAGGAGGAAGTGGAGGAAACATGGAAGGAGGAGGTAGTGGAGATGGAGGTGGGGATGCAGGAGGAGAAGGAATTTTACTTGAAGAGTATTGTGAATAATGGGGAGAAGAACTTTTATGATAATACAGATTAAGATCATTTTGAATCATGGGATTCATTCGCAATGATGAAATAGAAGGGAACATGAAAATAATAGCTGTTAGAACTGTTGGATCTACAACAATGGAAAACACTAAACAGAAGAAATTGTTAAGGTTAAGAAATCTCGGATTGATACATACAATAGACAGAGCCACCTGCTCAGCAAATTGTCCTTGACACAATAGTCCTTGGGTACTCCTCAATAATGAGAGAAGATATACCCCAACAGAGGAGATGTGTCCAGGATAGAACTGCATGTTATGAATAGTATAAGCACAATACTATTCACCCTCTAGAACTAAACAGCAATTTAGATGGAAGGAAATAAACAAGCAATGTGCGGAAAACAAAGCAAGAAGAGGGGAAAAGAAGACAAGATAGTAGCTGCTTCTGGAGTAAGTTCAAATGGTGAAAATTCATTTTCTTTCATAGGTAGAAGACGAGAATGTGTTAATCAATTCCGTGCATGAATCACGGACATTATGGTTGAAATTTAATTCCACGCATGAAGCACGGAGATAATGGTTAAAAAGGATTTAAAACAGTTAAGAATAATTCTCTCCCAAAATCTCGCCGGGTCATACGACCCCACATTTACAAAACAAGATTTGAATTAGTCATAAATTCTTTTAAGAAAAAATATTTTGTTTCCAAAACGTAAGTCTTGGTTGGCCCGCAGCCTCAGCTACGCTCGCACCCGCAAGCATACTCATTCCCGCAGCAGTAGCCACAGTCACACCCGCACCCGCACCCACAACCACAACCACACCCGCAAGCATGCAAGCTCGCAAGCCGCAAGCCGCAAGCGTGCGTGCTTCGGTGCGAAGCACCGCACATGTGTGAAAAGTATGTTTGCTCTAACTAGCCCATTGCCTTAGTCCTCCCCCAACCACAAAAGCTTCTAAACTCTAAGGGCCCTCCCTTAGAAGTAACTTTTTAGGTAATAAGGAGAGGAATCATCTTTAGTCTCTCCAATGTGGGACTAAAGGTTCATGCACAAAAGTAAAAAATGAGCTAGTGAACCTTAGTGACTTCTAGGTCATATGGTCCATTCCCACCAAGACCAAAAAGAACATTTTAAGTTCATTTTTCTCCAACAATCCCCCACATGAATGAAAACCCGATGAAAACTTGAAATCAGAAAGCGAGAAATACCACTTAGGTAATAGGTGTCCATAAGGCCTTGAACCATTGCTTAGTGAGAAATTACCGGAACTACTTGATGGACAGTGAACGCGATGTCTTGAACTGCCATCGTTTGGTGTAGTTCATCAATAACTTCCACGCGTGATATCGCTCTAGGTGCTGTCAAGTTCGTGTCGTTGTGTCCATTTTGGCCCTGGACATATCCCGTTTCTCAGAATGCTCTAGAGAATCATCTCAATTCTCATAGGAAGCGGCCCAATTCCTCATTCATATAGGTGAGTTCTATCAAGAGTGTTTACTGCTACACCCCACTTCAATCTTAAATTGAAACTATAAAACTCATTAAGACTTAATAAAAAGTCATCCTTCACATGCAGTCACGCTATCACGTCTACACCATAGGGAAGGGACAAAGAATGAAATGCTATGATAGTGTTTCCTTTAACCCACCACAAATTAGTTGTCTCATTCGAAACCTTCATCTTTGGATCTCCAGTCAGCAAGGTTGAGTATCCTTCATGGAAAGTTTAATTGATGAGCTTAAGCCCCATCCCCCTCGATGCATTACTAACTATCTCCTTGGACAAACCTTTCGTCAAAGGGTCCGCGATATTCTCCTTAGACCTCACAAAGTCAACGGAAATAATGCCAGTAGAGATCAGTTGTTTTATGGAATTGTGTCTTCTACGAATGTGTATAGACTTCCCATTATAGTTGATATTTTTAGCATTAGCTATTGCAGCTTGACTATCACAATATATAGATATAGATGGCACAGGCCTATGCCAAAGAGGAATGTCTTCTAAAAAGCATCTTATCCAAGCGGATTCCTCTCGTGCTTTATCTAACCCAATAAAATCCGATTCCATATTGGATCGAGCTATACATGTCTGTTTGGAACTCTTCCAAGATACAGTCCCGCATGCTAGAGTGAAAACATATCCACTCGTAGACTTAGAATCCTCTGAGTCTGATATCCAGTTTGCGTCACAAAATCCTTCAAGGACCGCAGGGTATCTCTCATAATTTAAACAAAAGCTTAAAGTGTACCTTAAGTACCTTAACACTCTAATAAGTGCATCCCAATGCTCCTGTCCCGGATTACATGTATACCTACTCAACCTACTCACAGCATAAGCAATGTCTGGTCTCGTACAATTCATCAAATACATCAGACTTCCTATAACACGTGAATATTCAAGTTGCGAAACTCCATTACCCTTATTCTTTTTGAGTCTACAACAAGGATCATAAGGAGTACAAGCAGGTTTACAATCAAACTGCTTATATTTTCTAAGCACAGATTCAACATAATGAGATTGATTAAGACTATATCCATTAGAATTTCTTCTAATCTTCATCCCTAAGATTACATCAGCGTGGCCTAAGTCTTTCATATCAAAGTTCTCA
The DNA here is from genome assembly GCA_023531435.1 of Papaver californicum. Lineage (NCBI taxonomy): Eukaryota > Viridiplantae > Streptophyta > Magnoliopsida > Ranunculales > Papaveraceae > Papaver > Papaver californicum. The sequence continues at coordinate 4,314,039 of JAJJMC010011514.1, forward strand.
TTTAGCATGCTCTTTGTGGAAATAATTACATCCATGTTTGTACCAGGTATAAGCATATCATCAACATACAAGCATACAATCACACATGCATCATTCACAAGTTTAGTATAAATACACTTGTCAGATTCATTTATTTTAAAACCACTAAAAATCATCACATGATCAAATTTTTCATGGCACTGTTTATGTGCTTATTTCAAACCATACAAAGATTTTTTCAGTTTACATACTTTGTTTTCACAACCTTTCACTACTAAGCCCTCAGGTTGGTCCATATAAATTTTTCATCTAATTCACCATTTAGAAAAGCTATTTTTACATCCATTTGATGTATCTCTAAGTTATGAATGGAAGCAATATCAATTAACATCCTAATGGAAGTAATTCTCGTAACAGGTGAACAAGTATCAAATAAATTTACACCTTCTATTTGTTTATAACCTTTAGCTACTAATCTACCTTTGTATTTTTCCACAGTTCCATTTACCTTATGTTTCCTTTTGAAGATCCATTTACAACCTATGAGTTTACAACCTAGAGGTAAATCTACAATCTCCTAAGTGTCATTCTGTATAATGGAACCCATTTCACTAATGGAATATTTTTTCCACCATGGAGCTTTAGAAGAAGTCATGGCTTCTCTATAAGTCTTTGGATCATTCTCAGCTAAACATGTTATGAAGTCTGGCCCAAAAGATTTTTCAGTTCTAAATCTTTTACCTCTTCTAGGATCACATTCATCTTCCTCTATAGGTAATGTCTGAATAGTAGAAGGGACATCTAGGGGATCAACACATATCATGCGAGATTCATATTTCAAAGAAAAAACATTTTCAAAGAACACAAAATCCTTAGATTTCATAATAGTATTCACACCAATTTCAGATATTTCATAACTCACAACCATAAATCTATATGCAGTAGTATGTTCAGGATACCCTATGAAGACACAGTCAACAGTTTTGGGTCCTATCTTGGTTCTCTTAGGTGGAGGAATGGAAATCTTATCCAAGCACCCCCACACTTTAATGTATGCATAAGAAGGTTGTCTACCTTTCCATAACTCATATGGAGTTTTTTTCTGATCCTTTAAAGGGTACTCTGTTCAAGACATAGCAAGCTGAGAGAACGACCTCCCCCCACAAGTTTGCAGGTAGTCCTGAAGTAATTAAAATGGCATTCATCATCTCCTTAAGGGTTCGGTTTTTCCGTTCAGCCACACCATTAGATTGTGGTGAATAAGGAGGGGTTACTTCATGTATAATGCCATGTGCTATGCAAAAATCTCCTATAGGGATTACATACTCACCACCACCGTCAGACCTAACAGTTTTAATGGTAGTACTCATTTGGTTTTTAACTTCTAGTTTATATATCTTGAAGGCTTCTAAAGCATCATCCTTTCCTTTAAGTAAATATATGTGACAGTACCTCGTACAATCATCTATAAAAGTGGCAAACCATTTCTTACCACCTCTAGTTTGAACTGATTTCATGTCAACTAGGTCTGAATGAATTAATTCTAAGGGTTTAGAATTTCTCTGAATATTTTTCTTATAAGATTTTTTGGCATATTTTGATTCAACACCTGTTTCACATTTATGTTCATTTTCCAAACTAAATTTGGGTATACAGCCTATGCTAGCCAGTTTATTCATTGACTTATAGTTAACATGACCAAGTCTACCATGCCAAACATTCAATGACACACAAACATAAGCAGAAGAATCAAATTTATTCATTTCAACAGAGGTTACATTGTAAAGACCCTCAGTCTTATAACCTTTTCCTACATAATCCATACCCTTAGTGACAATAACTTTCCCAGATTCAAAAACAAGTTTAAAACCCTTATCATCTAAAACACCACAAGATACAAGATTTTGCAGATGTCCGGAACATGAAGAACTTCATTCAATGTGAGAGTTTTTCCAGAAGTGAGCTTTAGCCCAACCTTGCCTTTTCCCGCAACCTGTGCTGCGGACGAGTTACCCATGTAGATTTTTTCTTCTTCCCTTACCTTCTGATAGGAGGTGCACATATCCCTGTTTCCACAGACATGCTTGGTAGCACCAGAGTCTACCCACCAGTCTCTCACATTGGATACCAAATTGACTTCAGACACCTTGCCAGAAAATTCGTTCTTGTTGTTTTCAACCAAAGTAGCATTGTTTTTCTTATTATTAAAGTCCTTACTTTTCTACAATGCATTGCCATATGACCAAGAATTCCTCAAACATAACACGCACCTTTAATTTTACCAATGCTTGATTTGGGTTTTGGGAATGTACCTTTCTTGTGATGATCGGTCTTGGGGTTGCGTTTGCTGCCGCTTGCTGAAGACTTGTGTTCACTTACATGAGCCTTGTTGGACATGACCCTTGCGGAAGATACATTTTTGTCTTTTGAACACAACAATTCTTCCACTTGAATCTTTTTACCCAATTCAACCATACTGACTTCACCAGTTTCATGTCTCAATCTTCGTTTCTATTCAGACCATGAAGAAGGTAATTTCTCAATCACTGCGGACACTTGAAACGTTTCATCTATTACCATACCTTTAGCAATAATTTCATTGATAATGCGCTAAAGTTCAAGGAACTGATCAACCACTGATTTTTCATTTGATATTTTTGTATTGCAGGAACCTAGCTACAGAAAATTTCTTACTTCCAGCAGTTTCTGCTTGGTTTTTTGCTTCTACAGCAGCCCATAAATCATAAGCAGAGAAAAAAAATTTTTGCATTATAAAAGTCATACAATGCATTTTCTAAACAGTTCAGAATATGGTTTTTGTCCATATAGTTCTGCCTACCCCAACTTTCCAATTCTCTTTCATTTCCAGCATCGTTCAAACTCTCATCCAAGGATTTTAGAACTAGTTCATCTAACATATGGAAACTCAGAAAGAACAACATCTTGGATTGCCATCTTTTGAAATCTTTGCCACTGAATTTTTCTGGTCTGTCTACATCATTCTTACCCATTGTTACAGAAGAAATATTATTGTGTTAAGATTGTTGGATCTGCAACAATGGAAAACACTAAACAGAAGAAATTGTTAAGGTTAAGAAATCTCTGATTGATACACACAATGGACAAAGCCACCTGCTCAACAAATTGTCCTTAACACAATAGTCCTCGGGTACTCCTCAATAATGAGAGATGTTATACCCCAACAGAGGACATGTGTCCAGGATAGAAATGCCCGTTATGAATAGTATAAGCACAATACTATTCACCCTCTAGAACTTAACAAAAATTTAGATGGAAGGAAATAAACAAGAAATGTGCGCAAAACAAAGCAAGAAGAGGGGAAAAGAAGACAGGATAGTAGCTGCTTCTGGAGTAAGTTCAAATGGTGAAATTCGTTTTCTTTTATAGGTAGAAAAAGAGAATGTTTCAATCAATTCCGTGCATGAATCACGGATATTATAGTTGAAATTTAATTCCACGCATGAAGCACAGAGATAATGGTTAAAACGGATTTAAAACGGTTAAGAATAATTCTCTCCCAAAATCTCGCCGGTCATACGCCCCCACATTTAAAACAAGATTTGAATTAGTCATAAATTCTTTTAAGAAAAAGTATTTTGTTTCAAAAACGTAAGTCTTGGTTGGCCCGCAGCCTCAGCTACGCCCGCACCCGCAAGCATACTCATTCCCGCAGCAGTAGCCACAGACACAAGTCCGCAAGCACGGAAGCTCGCAAGCCGCAAGCGTGCGTGCTTCGGCGCGAAGCACCACACATGTGTGAAAAGTATGTTTGATCTAACTAGCCCATTGCCTTAGTCCTCCCCAACCACAAAAGCTTATAAACACTAAGGGCCCTCCCTTAGAAGCAACTTTTAGGTAATAAGGAGAGAAATCATCTTTAGTCTCTCCAATGTGGGACTAAAGGTTCATTCACAAAAGTGAAAAATGAGCTAGTGATCCTTAGAGACTTCTAGGTTCTAAGGTCCACTCACACCAAGACCAAAAAAAACATTTTAAGTTCATTTTTCTCCAACAAGAACAAGTATCGATGTCCCGACAATGCAACCAAAACCAAAAACTAATGCGGATCCTATTATCTTTGAACAGTAACTTGAGGGTACTATCCATAACAAGTGACATACCTTGTCCGAAATCTTAAGCTCTATCATTGTTTGAATACAAAAAGAAGCAGGCTTGATTGAAAAAGATATCATCGAGAACATGAGGATATGCATGCAATTTATTTCTCCACCGCACACATTATCATTTATTTTCTTCTGAAAAAGCTTCAAAAGCCAAACTCCAAGTCTCACCGAGACTTTTGCTAGCTATCTATCTATCTATTAAACGAATGAATGACATCCATCGGTTTCATGCAGGAAAACACAAACAAATAGACAAATAAAACGTGATTTTTTTCATTCTTTGGAACTAACTGGGGCATGGTGTGGTATGACAGTTGGAATAAAGAGTTGTGACTGATATATAGGTAAACTAATATGATAAACTTTGTAGTGTTGGTATAATCACAGTATCTATTGGAAGAAAACATTATCATCTCCCTATTTTGGTATCCACCAGTTTTCTCCCTTCTTTAAGAAGATCAATGGGGACATTACCCCTTGAGTTATCCTATCTATGTTTTCGTTGTAATTCGTTCCCGTTTGACAGTTTTCAGCCTATTACATGGATCCCTGGCAAGTATCGGTAAAGGGATGACGAAAAGGGTTTAAATTTTTTTTCAAAGCCCGGGCTAAAGACTTGACCAAAGCAAAAAAAATATATTTTCTTCTTTTTTTTTGACTTGTAAACTTGAGGGCTGACTCGAACTTAACCCAGGTTAGCCCCCTCATAGGTAATAGGCACATTTTTATATCTAAATTGTGCTCAATTCTCTATATTACTAGTGTTTGATTATACTTATTATGTGTTTTTATGTTTTTGAAGGTATTTTTGGGAAATAAATATGTGTGGAAGAATCAGCTCAAAAAGTGATAAAGGCACCCGAAAAAATTACTAAAGGCACTCAAGGACAACTGTTAAAGGGACCCCATCTTTGTATAGGGTGCATCACCTTTTATTTCAAAAATTCTGATTTTTATGGGAACGGATATTCTCAACGCGTGAAGGTTTTCTGAATTTAGAAAACTGTTTTTTTTTTTTTGGGTTTTAAGAGTTTCAAAGTTATCCAACTTGAAGCAATATCTATAAGAGGACCAACACACGTCAAATACAAAGATTTCACGCGTAAAACAAGCTGGTAAATCCTTGTTTCAGCTGAAAAAAGTTTGGATATCAAAGTAAACATAAATATGATTTTGAGTTGGTTTTGGAGAGATTTCGGAGTCCGTATCGATTAAGGATAAGTTATTAGGGTTTTCTGAGCCTATAAATAGCAAAGAGAACAGCAAAAATCGTATGGGGAAGGCTCGGGAAGAAAACAACAAAAAAAAATTTATGCTGCTGCTGAAGACTTGAAGAACAAGGAATAGCCGACGGTTTCTTCAACCCATCTGCAACGGATATCTTCGTCTTTGCAACATTTATCTCCAACTGTAACGGTTTCTTCAACCCATCTGCAATGAATATCTTAGTATCTACAACGTTTACCTTCAGCTGAAAAAAATTTTCTTCTGTAAAAGTGAGAACAGTGGTTTGCAACGCTTTTACACCGTTGTGAACCATCTATGTTATTATTTTTCATCTTTCGAACACTTTTTGAGCTATGTACAAATCTTTTGAGGGTGTTTTGAGCAAGATGTGCTAAACCCCATCACTGAGGCAAGGAGGAAGCCAAATGGCTTTTGTATTTATTTTTAATTGAAATTATGATTTTTCTTAATTGATTGTGATTTTATTTTATGGTGTATGCTGGGACCTAGAGCTTTTGATGATCCATGTTTGTGATTTACAGTTAATATTTTAAAAATCTACCTTTGGCAAAAATTAAAGTCACCTATTTGAGCTAGAATTGTTTAGAATTATTATTTTTGAAATCAATTAAAAGTTGTTAATGGTGAAATCCATAACCTCAGTATTTGTGAATATTATTTTCATCTTTTGTGTATATTTTCTAGTTTAAAATCAGTTTTTGAATCTAAAATCGATCTTCACAAGTTGGAGAGTTTGAAACTTATTTACCACTATTCTAAAACACATCAGTTTTTGGCGCCGCCGACATGGACTTGTTTTTAGATTTGGTTTTTAGTTTAGTTAGTTTAATTAGATTTTTATTTGTTATATTTTACGTTTCTTTGATATTTTTCTTTGTATTACAGGTTTTGGATCAAAAAGAAATTGGAGCCAAAGATTATATTGATTGATTAAAGACTTGGAGTCAAAGTTTAATCTAAAAGAACGGAAAAAGAAGACAAGAATTTTTTTTTAGTTAATATTTTTAATATTTTTAGGGTTTTATTTATTTTTCTTTTTAGAAAATTGTATTAGGAAATTCTTATTATTTTTGTAATTATTTTAGGTATTTTTCTGTTTTTTTTATTTTATTTTTGGACTTTGGACTTTTGGACTTTATTATTTTTAAGCCCTACGGAAGAGTAATTAAATATAAACTGCACAAGGAAGGACGACAATTATGATATTGTCTCTGCCCATCGGGTTCGTACACTGACATAGGATTCGGTGGCCTGAGTCGACTTCAACAGTTCATCGCCCGTCTAGAACAGGAGGTAACACTCTAACCACCCACGAACCCCGTTTTAGTGGGTTTTCTGGACGCCTTTGTAATGCATATATGATGAGGACCTAAATACATGATTTACTTTTCTAGTAAAGGGAAAAGTCTGGTCATATAAGATAACGTCTCAAATTTCATCACCGTTACCTTCTTGCCCGCTTTAGGAACACGTTACCAAACGTGAACCTAAGCTTAAAATTTTTACTAGAAAAAGACAAATAGGGTAATGAGCTTATAAGAAAGTCATTTAAAAGGACTGTATTGGTTACTCTGTTATCCTAACTAAAAGTTCAGGAAGATTATTTTAAGTAGATTCGAGCCGCCTTGTAACCCAAGGAAATGTTTCCAAATAGGCAGGGTTGTCAAAGCTCCTTAGAGCTTATCCTATTTCTATTCGACTTAATCTAATTCGGATCGTTCTAAGAGATTTGCTAAAACTGTAACTAGTTTCCTTTTGGACGAATGGAAGCTGGTCTAGAAACAATCTAAATGGATCCATCATGCTTTTTGTTTGCTAGATTCAGTAGGTTTGATTTGGTTAAGTCGGCCTTGTTTGTGTTTGTTTAGAACCCCTTCCAGTTAGGATTTATTTTTAGAGTTTTATTAGGAAATTTTTTGTTAGAAAATGTCGAACTGGTATTATGAGAACCAATATAATGAATATCCGACTGAATTTTAGAATGAATATTATTTTTACTATCAACATAGTGTGGATAGTAGTTGGGACCACCACAAACCTTTTGGAGGTTATTGCTCATAACAGGGTGATCCCAATTACTATTCGTATATACACCCATCATATGAACATGAAAATGAGAAAAATTCGATTTCATTGTCTTGGAGGGATGCCCTAAATCAGATGCGATCAAGTACTCCCTATGATGACCCAAATCCTCCTCTAGAAGAATCACACGAGTAGTTGCGATCTAGTACTCCTTATGATCCATTTGTTTCTCTAGAGAATTCCCTCAAGAAGTTGACATAGAATATAAATAAGTTCGTATTAAGTATAGGGGGAACAATTAGTAGTCTAACTCTTTCTCTAGAAGAATCCCTCAAGCAGTTAACTGAGAATACAAATAGGTTTGCATTAAGTGTGAATGAAAGTCTTGCAAAGAATAATATTGCTCAAAATGATCTTAATTGCCAATATAGTGCTACCCTTGATAATTATTCACCTAGTCAAGAGGACGAGGATAGAATTGGTAACACTGCTTATTTAGACGGGGTTCAAACATCTTCATATTATTATGATGATAAGGATAGTATTGACGAAGAACTTGAAATATACAGGCAGAGTGATCATGAAATTGTCACTCCAATTGTGCTTCATGATGATAGTGTTATTTCTGGTTCAAATCCAAATAATTTTAATGATTATTCACCTATTCAAAAGGAAGAGGATTTGACTAGAGATACCACTGTTTTAGACGATGTAGTATTGTCTTATTTTGAAGCAAATAATGGTTTAGAGGAACGGATTTATCCTGAGAATACTGTTTTAGAGTCCAACGATTTAGAAACAATAGTCCTAGATAAAGAAGATAGACCCGTAGAGATTTTAAATATGAGTTAGGATGCACCACCTGATTATAACCTACAAGAAGCAATTGACCATTTTCAAGAATATGTTAATCTAGAAATTAGGAAAATTGTGACTAGTCTATCTAAAGACACTGTTTGGGGGTGACTATCATTCTCTCTATGCTTTACCTTTGACTCTTATAAAAGTCCCTAACTTGGGACTTGACATATGCACCTCTACCATTTTACAAAAACATCTTCAAACCAGATTTCCTGAGCCTGCTGATGTCCAAAAAGAAGTTCTGTTGTTAGAAACTCATATGGTCAAGCGATAGTAATAACAAAGAACACCAAAAATAAAAATAAAAATAAACAAAAATCCTAAAAAAAAAAAAAAACAAGAAAATAAAAAATCTACCTACTGAATATGTACAGAAAGGATCCCCATACACTAACAACCTAAAAAATTTGGGATCAACCCAAAATACAATATTTAGAAATGACAGCTTCACACTTATGTTATGCCAACACGGAGACACTAAAACTATCGAAAACAAGGGATTACCCCCAAACCAAGTTTTTACTACACTTGGAAGTGCGTAAAGAACAAAATATGGGGATAATATTGGGGTTGGGAAATATCAATTAGTTCATGCACGGTGTCAGGAACAGGCAAGTCCTCTGGGTATTTGGATGCAAAGTGATCCAACAAAACTTGAGAAGAACACAATTCTAACCCTAAATTAGGTAACTTTTGGAAGTCTAGGGGTCTAGAAACAACCTCTAAGTCGGGTGAATGATCTTGTGAGATAGATTCATCTATGGAATTAGGAAAATCATCTACACAATCATCCACAGGGTCATCTATATATTTTTTACGGAACAGAGAGTAACTACAAGACTGATCATCATTAAATAATCTCTGGCATTCCATAATACTCAATCTTTGCTCCAAACTAAGGGGGCTATGTTTATAATACTTCGCATATATCATTAGAGGTGATTCTTCACTTACCATAGGTGAAGCAAGAACTTCCTTATGTCGTGACCGATTCATATATTCCCGAAGTGTCATCTTAGATGACGTCTCTTGAGAAGGAGTCATCATCCTCAGAAAATGTACCTGAAATAAAATTCTAAAACAAAAAACAAGTCAAATAGAACTAAAACTCCTAAAGAAAAATAAAACATATACAAAATTAAAATAAAATAAAATAAAAACCTAAACTACGATTAGAAAATCAAAAATACTAATTAAAATATTTCAAAGCCGCTCCCCGACAGTGGCGCTAAAAATTGATAGGTTTCTGAGAAGCCTATATATAATAACCGTAATCACACGGTGTCTACAATGCAGACAACGGCAAGTACGGGACGAACCCACAGGGAGCAGGGACAATACTGCAATCAATATTCCTAATTAACTAATCAAGGATGATACTTTTATGTTTTTGGATTTTTGAAAATTCTGATGAACGAGAAAATATTAAAATAAAGTAGAGAAAATATACAATGTGATCAAGTATAGAGAGAAATAGGGTCTTCGGTTTTCACCAATTTGATATATAGAACTCACATCTAATCTTCAAAATTATCGTTTCACCACTGTAATTTTCTTCGCTTCCAAGTTGACATTTCTAAAGAATTGCTTATCAATCGAGAAGTATATCCCATCAAATGTTACTAAGCATGGCATATCAATTTAAAAGCATAAATAATCAGTAGAGTTATCTAACCAGTATATAGTTTCAAAGAATCAAATATCAATTTGCTAGCATACACCGTCAAAGAATCTAATCCAAGAACGACATATCAAATGGAAAGCATATATGATCAATTCCACTATTTATGCAATATTAATCAAGTTAACAATAAAGATAAATTACTAAACATTTAAACCATTTATTTATAAGTTTTCCATAATCAAAATTGGTTTCTACCCAAAACCCTAGTCACAAAATCTAGCTAAACATGGAGATGAATTTCTTAAAACCCATACAAAACATAACAAAAGTATTGGTTCCTGTTTTTTTACGCCTGACAACATCTGCACCTTTCTCCGTTTGCCTCCACAACACAGACTAAAAACCACCAGCAGATCCCCCAAAATCTCCAGTCGAACAAATCTCTCTCTCCCTTTATTTTCGATCCCCTCTCTACTGTCTCTTTTCTCCCCTCGACAGTCAACCTTCTCTCTCTCCACCTTTCTTTTCTCTCAGCCGTCACACTCTCCTTCTCAATCAATCCCTTTCCACCACTCTCTCTCTTTCCCCCAATCTCTCTCCCTTTTTTTCTTTTTCTTCTGTACCCCAGACGTCCACCTCCACTTACTTCTTCTCTCTCTCCAGCTTACGCCTCTCTCCCCTCCACTTTAGAATCTCAATCCACTCCCCTCTCTCTCACAAGTTTTCCCTATGTATTCTTTCTCTCTTCTCTCTCTCAACGCTTCCCAAAAACTCCCCCCAATCAGAACTCAGCCGCCAGCCTCCCCCTACTTCTTCTTTCTATATCTTATTTATATTCTACCTCTCTCCTCTTTTTAACTGAAGACCACAGCAACCCTACCTTCTATCTTTTTTCTTCTATTTCCTTACATCACACGTTCATACGTTATCTTCCAAACACCCACAAATATAGCTAACTACAATCAACAAAGAAGTCTGATGACCACATATTTATGCCTCTCTCTGACCCACGTGGAGTCAGACTTCTCTTATACCAACGGGCCCCACCTTATTTCACTTCTCACGTCCATCCAACAATCCTTACTCTTCCTATTCTATCTTTTCTTACGCCAACACCACCTAACTCACCTAACCAGCCTACTTTTCTCTATCGTACATACCTCCGCCTGCTAACAAAACCAAAAAAGTTAGACAACTTCTTTCTTTACTTTACTCCACTCTAACTTTTGCTCGTTTCTTATTTCACGTGATCATCTTTACAGCCAACATCATTGCCCACTCACTCCAATGGACACATCTACCTTCTGTGTCTTTGTATGCTATCATCCAAACCGACGACCAATAACTCCATTTAGCCTATTTATTTGTAACTTCGGGTTTTAACTAAATAACCTATAAAAATACAAAAAAATAGTATAATTAGTATAATTACAGGTACTAGCAAACATAAATTATGCGGTAAAAATATATAAATTAAGTGCCTATCATGACCTTACTAGAAACAAGATGAATGCTCAATATCTCCAATTGTTAAGGGATCTTAAAACCGACAACAAGTACTCTTGGGGAACCACGACCCTTTTGTATCTACTCGATCAACTTGTGAACACCTCTAGGCTGTAAAGTATAAATATCTGAGGCAATTTCACTTTTCTTCAGGTAATTCTCGAAAAAACCACCCATTTGTTGTTGATTTATTTCGTTTGAACCCAAAAAAACTCATACTTTTTCTAGTATTAATGCTATGTTCGAATATTCTAAAAAATTCAATTCCAGCCTAACTTCATCAATACACAATAAATATGTAAAATATATTAGGTTCAACTGATAAGTTGATTTATAATATTAGACGAATCTGGAAAACAAATTTGTCAAGTTCGGATGATAATTAATATTTTTTCAATATAAGCCGAATCTGATATGTCTCGGAGTGTAGTATGCAAAATGTCAGGTTCGGCTCATCATTTTATTAGCCGAACCTTTTCTGGTGACTACATTTTCTTTGTGAACTCATCTTTCCAGTAATAATTAGTGATTTTATTATATTGTTGATGTATATGTGGGTATATGATTCCCAAAATTAAAATTGGCCACAAAAGTAGAGAATTGGGTTGATACATTGCCTACTTCGGTCAAATACGAGTTCAAAGACACAAAGAAAAGGGGTAAAGATAAGGTTTTCATAAAACTGAGAGAATAATTAGACTCTTTGGATGGCCATGGTGTCGTATTTAACCCATATTTGAAGGAGGAATACGAAGATGAAGTTGTCAAATATAAAGATATTCCAGCGGGGACGTACTGTACAAACCATTGTTTTATCTCGATGGTTATATAATGTATGATCCTCTTCGAGTACTCCGTCAATTAGGATCCATATAAAAGATTTCGCTCGTTAACGAAAAGTTCACGTTGTTGGAAAATGGTTCTAAGGGAACTTACTTCTTAATGGAACCCCAGATATGTCCCCGAACCTAACGTTGATCATTGAAAAAACTTGGAAGGAAACAAATTAAGTATGGTTGGATTACAACCTTTACGGGACGATTGTCGTGAAGTAAACCCGGCTTACATGGATTGGTATACTCAAATTCCTCATCCCTAACTATTAATAATAAATTCAAGCTCGTGTAGAGGCTAAAAGGAGAAAGGTAAAACAAAAGGAATTGAGACGAATACGAAAACGAAGAAGAAGTCCAAGACCATTGCCGAAGACATTTCATAGGCTTTTTAGATTATGGTACGCGATGTTTTCAACTTATACTCTTAATGTTGTTATATAATATGAAAGTATATAGTTACTTATTTTTGGGTTTTAAACGAAATTAAGTGTCGGCGGGTAAGGAGATGTTAAAGACCATGAAGAATAAATTTAATTGCAAAGCACCGATGAAGGTTGAAGAGTAACAATATATTTACAACAAGTGGGATGAAATCCTAAACACAAATGAGGCACAGTACTCGGAAAAAGGTTTGGCGAGCATGAGGCCACGCCAACAAGAAGAAGGTACAAGTGGAGGTGGAAAAAAAGGTCGTTGAGGTGGAAAGGGGGTTGTGGTCGATAAATGAACATATTTTTTAACATATTCACTTTGATGTTTGGATGTTCTACGTTATGTTTTTTAAGTATAGTTTGATCGTATAATAATATACTTTGACTTGTTTAAATTCTGGATTTCGGTTTGGTTTCCAACAACTTTTATATGATGGATGAGTTCAATGAATGAAAACATTTTCTTCAAATTACAGAGTAAAATTCAGCTTTTAATTTTTGTTATTATTAGACGAACCTACATATTAGTATAACCTGTAATTTTTTCAGGTTCGGCTTATTCGAAAATATCCATTATTAGCTGAATCTGACAATAATTTTCCAGGTTCATTATCAAAGTCAGGTTTGACTATTTATGTAATTATTATATATTGTCAACCGAACCTTTCTTTGGTGCAAGTACAAAACTATTTTTTGAAATTTTTTATTAGATTCATTTATTTATACTTCTCTAATACTACCCCCAACGTCTAGTTGTTAAAAAAAAGTCGTTGGGGATTCTTTATATAATATTTTGTCACCCTCAAACTAATTTTGCACCAATTATTCAAGTCTCAAGTTAATCTTCTTCATCTATACTTTTTTTGTTTTGCATTTCTAGTTTGAAATGGAACCATTCATCGTAGAAGGTGTTGTAATGTTTGTTCAATCAGTCATCCTGACTTATCGTGAACGACCAAATGAACATTATTTGATGCCTCAACGAAAGGGTCTTTCTCTTTCTTCTAAGGTGTACCGCTCATGAGGGTTACCGACTGGTACCAACGAAGTCGATCTCAAACCAGCGAAGAGTGAAAGTTGTACGTCAATTTTGGAAGAGAGAAAGAATTTCATTTCAAACTATACGGGAATCCTAAACTCCGCAGCGCAAACATCTGGCGCTGGGCAGTCCTAGCGTCGTACATTATGTGTACGAAGGTATGGCTCTAGGCAGTCCCAGTGTCGTTCATTATATGCACAAAGGTTCGGCGTTGAGAAGTTTCAGCGCAGTGTATTAAGTTTCATATGAGTCTGGCGTTGGTCTGGTCCCACCGCCATGCATATGAAGCCTACTAGCATTGTAAGCAATAACAATTTTTAACGCTGGGAATAGCCCAGCGTCGTGCATATATTTGGTTTGGTACTGATATTAGCCCAGTGTCAAACACATTAGGGTTTTGATGCATTCTTATTTTTGCGCGAATATTGGATTTTGGCCAAATTCTGGCTATTAATACTTGAAGCCAATGAATCTAGTCGGGGAATTATTGCACTTGGAGTTGGATTTTTCATAATGGCGTTGCAGCCGGTCGAAACTCTAATATTATATATATAAATTATGTAAAGTTTATAAGATCAGCGTAGAGTGCCTATAGATATTAATAAAATCTTTATTCTCAATTCTCTTATAGAATGTGAGATAGAAATCCAGGCTCCATATTTTTGATACGGGATAAAAATAAATTTGTAAATTCGATATGTCTAATATGGGAAAGAAATAAGATTTACAACTCCTTTGTATAATATCCACCATCTACACTGAGGAAACAAGTTTTACTTGGGACCAAAGTAAAAATCTAGTCTAAGTAGTATTGAGTTATTCGTAAACATGGAAACTATTACCGGACTTACTTTTGAGGAAAATAATCGTTGATTGAATTTTAAACAACCTATTTTTATTCATCATTGTAAATAGAATATTGTCTACAACTAATATTTGTAACCCTGTACGTTGTGCATCTTGTCTCTGCAAGAGTCGTCCTTCATAAACCTAGGTTTTCTCGAAAAACATAATTAGGTTATGACTTTGAAGACTTCATTTGGGATCCGTGAATCCCGCTCAAATTATCTTTTACCTGCTAGATATTTTTATCGGAATCTTATCTTGATCATCATAGATCTTATCTATTCTGAAGGTTTATCCCTTCTGCTATACATACGGTCATTTGACATCTACAGATCGAGGAATAAAATTGATAAAAACTATAACGAGTTCTTTGTTTGACCTTGTAATTTCATAAGATTGCGATTTAAACTTGATTTATATAGATATTGTAAGGTAAAATCAATTATGCATCTTTATAAATTTTGAAGAGATAAAGCCCTAATTGTTTGAGGTTTGCTTGATATATTTTTTACCCGGAGATCCCTCAAAGCAAACAGATTTTCATTGCCTTGATTGGAAAATATTTGTAAGAAATCAAATAGATGTCGTGTTGGAAGAAGGGTAGCACTAGTCTCTTTGAAGGACTGTGGAACAACTCCTACCGTAAAGGACGTCATCAAGGGGAATTGTGTGTAGGGTCTTGTGAGCCAAGAGATGTAAGGGGAACAAATATAACTAAATATCTTGGAGGGTATATTTGGTCTCAACTACATTCAAGTCCGTCTGATAGTAGGCTAGTGTCTATAGCGGCTTAATACAGTGTGTGTTCAAACTAGACGAGGTCCCACGGATTTCCTGCTAGATTGTAGTTTTCCTCGTTAACAAAATTTCTGGTGTCTTGTATTATTTCTTTTTTGCATTATATTGTTTATATTAATAATTGAAATATCACAAGTAATACGTTAATAACCTGGATAATTTTTTAGCTTGATAATAAAAATTCCAAAAGACTTGTTTTTGTTGAATTCAGATCTTGAAGGTTCAAGTACATCCTAGGTTGACCTTGTAATCATATTAAGGAATTATGATCTTGTTTTTTAATATTTAAATGTATTGATTGTACAAGGATTGTTTATACAGGTCCACGAATGAAAAATTTGGTGGTGTATTGTGTACCTTTTTTTTTATAGATTTTATAAAGGTTTAACTGTTGTACGAAAGAGAAATAGAGTACATCGAAAAGAAAGGAACTATTATCTACATTAAATTACCTCCCTTTTGAAAATGTGGTTATTTTTAAGTGCATGATAGATTCGTAATATAAGGGTCGCGCCAAAAAAGGACCTTTCCTTAATTATATATTAAGATTAAGATAATTATAGAGATAAGAAATATGTTTTAAAAAGAATAACTTCTAATTAGAATCCTAAGGCCAAGCTCTATGCTTTGCCAAATTTTCACATTTTGAGCTATTATGGACATGCTAAATGGGTAAATTGGCTTGGCGAACCGGCATATTTTTCGGTTTGCACACGCTACCAAGTTGATACGGGCGTAATTCATATATATTTACCGTCTAATTTATATTTGCTAGTACTTTTAATTGTACTAATTTTACTATTTTATTTCTTTAATAGGTGGTATGTATAAAACCCGAAGTTACGAATAAATACGGTTAAACGAACTTAATTACTAAATATGTGGTGGAGCATTAGTAACAAGTCAGAGCAGAAGTACGATGTACTTGATACTGGTCATTTCAACTACACATGTGCTTTGGAGACAGAAAACGAGATGCAAAGTAGAAAAATGGTTGTTGAGACTTCGGTGTAGGCTTAAGGCATCAAGTGGAGTTAGATGTTGGACTAGTGGATGGATTACGCAGAAATCAAGTTGGAATGATGTGTACTGGCTAGTTCAAGTGAAAGAAAAGAATTAAATAGAAGAGATAGTCTGGCAGGAATAAAAGAGGAAAAATAGGTTGGCTTCTGTTTGGTGTAGTGATTGAAAGGATAAGTGTGTCTCTGTTAATCAAGAAAAAGTGAGACAAGGAACGTGTGGAGTGAGGGGATAAATTAAAAGAAAAGTCAGAGAAGAGATATGGTGTCTGGGGTTCTGTTTTTGGAGTTGGGTATAAAATCAGAGAGAAGCTTGGGTGGTTCGGTGTTGTTTGTAATAGGCTATTATGACGTGTGAAGGTGGAATGGACAAGCAAACAAAAAGAATAAGAGATTGGTGACGTGATGGGTGAAAGTATAAAAGAAAAGAAAGAAACATGAGAATGATATGAGGAGACGACTACTTTTTCTTTTATACTTTTCTTTTAGGTTTTTTCTTTTGGACTAGGTTTTGCTTTTAGGTTTGGCGAAGAGAGGTTGGAGAGATGGATTGAGATAGAAAGATGCGTCATGGATAGAAGGTGGAGCGCCTAGGTTATAAAGTAGGGAGACAAGGGTAGTGGAGAGAAGAAGGTGATAGACAGAGGTTGTATGCTAGGTATGACTGCTAGAGAGTGTGAGGTGAGAGAGATTAGAAAAGAAAAAGAGAGAAGTAGGTGGAGGTATTAGCTGGTTACTGTTGGAGCAGGCGACGTGAAGGAGATAGAGGTTCTTTCCTGTCTGACGGCTGAGTTCTAGAGGTGGTGAAAAGTTTGACTGTGAGTCTGCGGAGCCGTTTTTGAACCGGAAACACGGTGATATCTTTCTATCTCTACTTTTATTAATTGTTTTTAATGGGTTTTGAGAAACCCATTCATATTTCTTGCTAATTGATTTGTAGCTAGGGTTTATGTTGAAACCACTTAAAAGTTTTAAACCAATTAAATTGAAATATTTGGTACAGACTGTTATGATTTGAATAAGATTAGTTCCATGATTTGGTTTATTGATTTAATGATTTTTATTAAACAATTGTGATTTCGATAGATGGTACATGCTTGGCCTAGGTTTTTTATGTTCCATGCTTTTGTTATACAATTTTTATTTTGAAATCTAAATTAGTTGTTGTTTCACCGGTTCTGTACAATACATTAACCTTTGCGCAGAATTAATAGGATATCAAATATATGTGTCTGCTTATTTGATATTTCATGCTTGGGTTAAATCCTTAGATGGGGTATGCTTAGAATAGTCAGGTATTATTCGTGAACCTATAATTAGTTTCAAATAATTTTCTCGCTAACGCAATTTGATGGTGTATGCTGAGACTTATAGCTTTTGCCAGTGATATTTGCGACTCTAATATATATAATATATGATTTCGATAGAACGGACAATGGATAAATATTTAGGAATAATGTTTCATTACAGTAATTGAATATAAATAGTGGTGGATACTAAAAACTCTGGTTATCGACTCTCTCTGCTTAGTTGTTTTATTAGTTTATTTTATTTTATTATTTTCTCGTTCATTAGAATTTCTGAAAAATCTAAAAATATTATTTTTTGATTAGTTTAATTGAGATATTAATTGAGTATTGTCCTCGCTCCCTGTGGGTTCGACACGTACTTTTCGTTGCCTGCATTGTAGACACTATGCGATTGCGGTTTATTTATATAGGGTTTCCAAATCCTATCACAAGTTTATGTTGCTGGCGACATAAGCTGTGTCGCTGGGTTTTAATCTCAGACGTTTTTTAATTTTCCATCCAAGGGTTTCTATATAACTTCTTATTTTGATCATGACCTTTCATCATTGCAAATCGAACGACTATATTGATTAAATTTAATTTCTTTTAGCCACACAATTTTTTGACGTACAAGCTTAACATTTACGAGTTTTAATTCATTAACATTAGGAGGTGTAAATTTATAAATTCACTTTACCTTTTTTTTATAAAGGTAAGTTATAATAGTAAAATAGACTAGTTTTTTATTTCATCGCATTTTGCTTTTTGTTTTTAATCAACACATAGTTTTGCTTATGAGTTTGAAATGTATTCAATTAAATTAATAATCTCCATTACATTCAATTAAAATTATATGTGATCTAATAATTGATTTCCTTGATCACCAAAGAAAACCCAACTTAAATTGTATTCGCCTTGATTTAACAGGGTTGCGACAGAATTTTTTTGCATAATCTAAATTTATGTGAATATAAAGTTTGCATATAAAACCAAAAATAAAAATCCAAAAAATTAATTATAGAACAAACAAAACTTACCGCATTCAAAATCCTTAAAATAGAACGTATATGTAGTTTTCCACCAACGTTCTAATATTACTTGAACAATTTGAGACCTATAATTTTTATGGTTTAAATAATAAAAACGACACCAAGGATATCTTCGGAATCTCTCTTTTACTGCATTACATTAGGGACCCACCCAAACACCGTAGCCAATTCATTCCATCCACTTCTTAGCCTGGTATACTGACTTCTTGATGGTCCGATATATAGTCTTCGAGTACACCAGCGTCCACATGCTGTGTAACATTGTGGAGCTCCACCTCTATTTCCTGATTCTAGTCCACTCCACTCTTTGATGCACTTGATGTTTGCCTTTTCCTGTTTTTTTTATTTCTTAAGAAACTCATTGTGTCAGAAGATATTTTATAATAAAAACTTTGGATTTTTTTTTTTTGAGAAATTTTTGTGTGCAGGAGATTGTGAAATTGAGAAGGAAATGTGGTAATTTATTGGCGGTAGAGAGTTGGTCGTTGGCGATATAGTTTCTATCAAGCGACAAAGACTTGATCGCCAACGACAGACTTTGTCGCTTAACAGGCTCTTTATCGCTTACTCCATTTCCTATAATGACACGCCTAGTTTGTCCTGCCACCTGGCTATTGTCTATGTGCATATATCTTGGCCTAATAAACTTATATACCCAAGTACACCCACGTAAAAATATATACTTAACAGCCTAAACGGGAAACAAAATTCTATTGAAATTGTCTCTATTCGGTTTTTAAAATTTCATTTTTTTTAATGGGCTATTTGTCCTTTGGTACTCAAGTTTTTTCCAGAACCTTATTTTGGTATCCAATTATTCAAAAACTAAAGATCGATACTTGGACAAACTGTTGACCGTTAAAGACTTGTTTTGGCTGGGTTCTTAATTTTTTGTTTCATGTATAATTGAAAATTAGTAGTTTATTCCTAATTATTTAAAAATTTACAAAATAATTGTTTTCTATCTTATATATTGTCGAACAAAGATACCTTAAATCATCTTACTCGTTTTTTTATCTCTGCTCCCACTCGATCTTCGTTCTCTTTTCTTTTCTCTTCTTCAAACATTAAGTCTAAATCCCAAATTTTATACAACAGACGTTAATGCATAAACTCCAAAATACACAAGAAAGCCAAAATTCAACGCCACCAGTACCACCACCACCTCCTTTCCAGACTTAATACAAGCTTTCCCTGATTTAACATAAGCTTCTCTAAATCACCATCTTTTTTTTTTCTGATTAACAGGAAAAAAAAAGCTATAGTATATTCTTCTTAATGTTATTATAAAATATGAAAGTATATTGTTACTCATTTTTTGGTTTTAAACGAAATTAAGTATGGGCGGGTAAGGAGATGTTAAAGACCATGGAGAATAAAATTAATTGCAAAACACCGATGAAGGTTGAAGAGTAAGAATATATTTACAACAAGTGGGATGAAATCCTAAACAAAGATAAGGGACCGTACCCGGTAAAAGGTCGAACATGAGGCCACGCCACAAGACGAAGGTACAAATGGAGGTGGAAAAAAAGGTCGTTGAGGTGGAAAAAGGGGTTGTGGTCAATGAATGAACATATTTTTTTAACATATTCACTTTTATGTTTGGATGCTCTAGGTTATGTTTCTTAAGTGTAGTTTGATCGTATAATAATACACTTTGACTTGTTTAAATTATGGATTTCGGTTTGGTTTCCAACAACTTTTATATGATGGATGAGTTCAATGAATGAAAATATTTTCTTCAAATTATAGAGTAAGGTTCAGATTTTAATTTTTGTTATTATTAGCCGAACCTACATATTAGTATAACCTATAATTTTTTCAGGTTCGGCTTATTCGAAAATATCCATTATTAGCCGAATCTGACAATAATTTTCTAGGTTCATTATCAAAGTCAGGTTTGGCTATTTATGTAATTATTATATATTGTCAACCGAACCTTTCTTTGGTGCAAGTACAAAACTATTTTTTGAAAATTTTCATTAGATTCATTTATTTACATTTCTCTCACACTACCCCCAACGGCTAGTTATTAAAAAAAATCGTTGGGGATTCTTTATATAATATTTTGTCACCCTCAAACTCATTTTGCACCAATTATTCAAGTCTCAAGTTAATCTTCTTCATCCATTTTCTTTTTTTTTGCATTTCTATTGTGAAATGGAACCATTCATCGTAGAAGATGATGTAATATTTGTTCAATCAATCATTCTGACTTATCGTGAATGACCAAATGAACGATATTCGATATTTTGGAAGAGAATCAAAGAATTTTATTTCAAATTATATGGGAATCCTAAACTCCACAGCGAAAAGGTCTGGCGCTGGGCAGTCCTAGCGTCGTACATTATATGTTCGAAGGTATGATGTTGGGCAGTCCCAGTGCCATTCGTTATGTGTGCAAATTTTTGGCGCTGGGATGTTCCAGCTCAGTGCATTAGGTTCATATGAGTCTGGTGTTGGGCTAGTCCCACCGCCATGCATATTAAGCATGCTAGCCTTGCTAGCGTTAAGAATTTTTTGCGCTTGGATTAGCCCAGTGTCATGCACATATTAGGTTTGTTACTGATACTAGTCCAGCGCCAAACACATTAAGGTTTTGATGCATTCTTCTTTTTGCGTGAATATTAGATTTTTGGCGAAATTGCGCTATTGATTCTTGAAGCCAATGAATCCAGTCGGGGAATTATTGTACTTGGCATAAGTTCAAATCTCATATATACCTTGGAATCAATGAATTATATATTCTAATGACTTAATATTGCTTAGACTCAAATCGCATATATACGTTGGAATCAGTGAACAATTGGGAATTATTACACCTGATACCATTGTGACATAATTTCAACCACCATTATGAAAAAATTCAACACCACCACTATCATTCGTAATTGATAATTAAACAATGAATCAGTGAACTGCTCCATTGATTATAGTTCTTGATCAGTAAAATATATATTCAAAATTTGACGTTTTCTTCAAATGAATCAAACCACCAATATAAATTGGTGTTTTTTTAATCAAATATGTTGATTTAAACGGTGGTAGTGCAATTTGTATCTCCTGTTACAAATTAATAGAAATATGTAACTTCCTTTAACAAAGATCTTTAGACTGTACAATACCCATTTTTAGGCTTTTGGATTTGGTTGTCTTAGAATTAATGAAAATTTGGGGATTTTATGTTAGGTTTATTGTAGTCATCAGTTGGGGGTGAGAGTAGGGGCGGTGAATATTGTTTAGACTGTACAATACTATTCACAAACTTCATTCGCATAAACCTCTTCTCCCTTTATCTCCAGGTATAGGAAAATCTTAAGATAACCCAAAAAAGAACAAATTCTCTAGTGACAAGACATCTTGGTGCTTCTACTTCAAGTGTTTCAAGAATTATAACCAAAAACCATAATCTAATTGTTTTTATGTGCACATATGCAAGATAAAAAATATAACATTGTTTCAACAAAACTTGGATATTCTTGACCTGCTGGATTCAATGATTGTTGTGGGGATCTCGGTGCTGATGTTGTTGATGATTGGGACGACAATATCTTGTTCTACCACTAATGGGTTGAACTCGATGAATGATTAGTGGGCTAGGCTGAGTAACTGGATCATCTCCATTTCCTGCATATGGTGCAGCTTGGGATTGGGGTTGTGGCTGGTAATACACATGTGCAACCTCATATGTAACTCCAACAACTATCCTCCCAACTTCAGGGTACAAGGCATCCAGCACAGGATAAACCATACCAATCCCCTTGATCCTTGCATTGGTGCAGAGGGGAACATCATGTGCTCAGAGTGTATGCCCAATGTCTGTTGGCACACGAACAGACCTGAAACCATCTGAACCCTACCAACCATAACAACTCTATCAGCAACAACTACAACCCCCTCTGTTACAACATAATCTCCCAAGCGAGGATGAACACACAAAATTGTTCAATTAACATCATCACCAGCAACAAAAACTGCAGATGTGGACCTCTTTTCTTTAGAAAGATCAATGCCTCATTTTCTTCGGGGAGCTTCAAATTGGGCATTATCTCCATAACCACTATTTTCACCTCCTCCACTCTCACGGTCGCTGCCTACCTCATAAGTGTTGGGAACCAGTTTGGATTTCAGGCCTCCCACCACCACTTTTTTCAATTACAATTTCAATGTTAAAAATATTATTACTATCACTTATGCTTATTCTACTAATTCAAATTTGATTGATATGCAGGATTTGGTTCTTACTTTGTTTTCTCAATGCTTAGGGCAACTGCAACGGTACGAGTATATCAAATATCAAAGAGTAAAAAATTTTGGTCGTTTTTCATTTTTTCCACAACGGTTTTGTGAGTAAATATGATCGCACGTCATTTTAATTGGACGTCTGTTATAAAACGTTGTTGTAAAAGAACATTAGGCGAGACGGACGTTTCTCTAGTGGGACGTATGTTGTTGGACGCACAGCGTTTCATATTCTGGAACCAGACGCACTTATAGATGAGCGTTTGCATGTTCGTACGCTTCTGTGGGTGGACGTATGTTTAACGTCCACACTAATAAGCGTCTATTGTACCAGCGTTGTATTGGGTGAACGTCTATAAATTGTGCGTTATATTACGTGGACGTTTAGTGATAAACGCTCTTCCTAATAGATGCCTGAATGCCAGAAGCCCTTCTAGAATAACGTTTACTATTGAAACGTCCACCCACAGAAGTGTTAGCTGAGCGTTTGAATTAAGTACTTAATGAGTGAGTAGTACCCTTTAGTAATTAACTACTCATTTACTTAATGAATTACTAATTAGTGAGGTAGTAATTCAAATGACCCATTTAGTAATTAATTACTCATTTAGTAAATTCAAACGCTCACTTAGTAATTCAAACGCTTACGCTCACTCATTTAGTAAGAATTAAGTACCTTAATTAGTGAGCGTATTACTCATTAAGTACTTAATTAAGCAACAGCGTCCCCTTAAGGAGACATTTGATATGGTGGGCGTTCACTTAAGGAAGCGCCTATGGTGGGCGTCCTTTTAGGGAGACGTTGGATTCCAAGCGTTTTCGTAGATGGACGTCTGGTTGAGACGCTCTTCTAGCTTGGTGTTTCTCCTATCAGCGTTCTCCTAGTCAACCGTACTTCATACGCATTCCATAATGAGCGTCTCATCAAACGCTTCTCTACCCAAGCGTCCGTGTTTCTAAACGCTAAGCGTTTTTTGTTAACGCCCATTTACAAGAGCGTACGACTATACTTTTAGTCGCGAGGAAATATAATCTGGTACTGTAGCTTTAGTCGTGGGAAAACCAAATGTACTCGTCTATTGCGCTTGATATTAGGCGACCAAAAAGTAAATTTAATCTTTACTCTTTGGTATAGTCGCTCGCTGCAGTTGCTCTAAGCAGACCCAAATGGTTCAAAAGTTAAGGAGAGACCAAGATAGAAGCCTCATGCGTCTATCAACTCCAGGTTGAAGTATGTGAATTCTTATAATCACATACCACTATGCTGATCAGTAATTATGTGTTAATTACTCTAGTTTCCTAAATCTAAGCTGAGAACATATTTAATACACCATTTTTTTTTCTTGATCATGTCATTTGATTAGCTTATAAGACTGAAACATTTCCATAGACCAATTTTAAATATCCGGCCGACACTTGTAGTTTGCCTTCTTATATTGCTTATTGGGGGCAAATTGAAGATGAAGTAAAAGTAAAAGAAAACTGTACTACTTTCAAACAGTTAATCAATACCAGTAGTGAGTTCTAATCAGTAGTAAAACCTACAAAGCGACTAGACGCGGGACAGTTTTGTTAGTCCAAAACCTCCGTATAGGCGCATAACGAATGGTTGAATGCTATTAGAATTAGATTATAGATTTGGACCGCTTTTCAGTGTTCTCTTAAATTCCAAGTCAATGGTACTCAAAGGCAGTAGAGAGATAAATGCTTTTTATACGGTATGTTTCCAATTTCAAGAAACCCAGAAACTCGAATATAAAATGGATTTGCCTTATGCCATTTATGTAACTTATTTTGCCTAGGGTTACTTATAGCATGTCCAATAGGACATCCTCGATTTCCTATTTATTAGGTTATATAGGATTTACATAGGATTTATCTAGCTTTTACAAAAAATCCTACAAGAAACAAGCGGCTACTCTATTTTTACCCATACCTATCCTAATACTAGAGGCATTCCTAGATACTGCCAGATCCCTTCTTGGGATTTTTTACTGAATATTTGGCACATCCTCCTAAGGCTGTTCACGGGTAGACCAACCCGCCCACCGCAAACCGAATCGGACTGGACCGATTGCCAAACCGCCCCAAACCGGATATATATTGGGGCGATTTGGGTTGGTATTCGTAAAACCCGAACCCATAGGGTTGGGGCGCGGGTTGAGGGATCCAAAACCCGACTGCCCCAACAAACCGATGGGTGTAAATAGCTCAATAGTGGGGACCGTGGGGTGTATAATAAACAGTAAAAAAAAAAAACCTAAATCAGTAAAACTAGGTTAGCGCTTCTTGCTCTTTCTCAGTTTCTCTTGTATTAATTCTTCTGATCTTCTCAGTTTCTCTTGTATTAATTTTTCTGATCTTCTCAGTTTCTCAGTTTCATCTTCTTTCTCTTGCCGCCACACAAACCCTAAAAGTATATTAATGCAGTCTACAGAGTTAGATAAGGTTGAGGAAGAGAGGCGTAAAAGAGAAAATAACAAAAGCATTCTCGTATCCGAGGTATGTTATGATTTTTTGTTGATATTCCTTGGGTTTTTATTAGGGATTTAAAATTTACAATGAACGATTCTGAAACAATTAGGGTTTTTATTAGGGTTTTTATGATCATGTTCATCATCAGACTCTCGTCAAATCAGACAAATTATTCAACAATTAGGTTTAGTTGGTGTGGGTTCAGTTCATCAACAACTTGGTCTAATCGTAGGTATGACACTGATTACACTACTTCTCGACTTGACAGAGCCTTCGTAAATGTCCATTGGTAACAATGAGTCTCACATTCAATCTTAAACATACTAGACAGTAGACAACAACTTCAATTATGGAAGAAACAATCATTTGGTAACATTGAGTCTCAGTGTCTCACATTCAATCTATTCAGCAACAACTACAACATTTTTGTCAAAAAAAAAAAACAACTACAACATTACTAGTTAACAACATTCAATCTGAATTATCCAACTTCTCATCCTCATGTCACTTAGATAACTCATTTTTGGTTAGTTGTCTATGTGATGAAATCATTGATTTACTAACATTCTTTCTGTTTACTAAGTAATACTAACATTCTTTCTGTTTACTAACATTCTTTCTGTTTACTAAGTAATACTAATATTCTTTCTGTTTACTAACATTCTTTCTGTTTACTAACATTCTTTCTGTTTGTATTTAATTGTTCATGAATCATGCAGGATGAGCCATCCACTGTAACCACTAGCACTAAGGTTGTTAGTTTTAAAGAGGTAATAATGTAATATCATTTTTGGTAACTAATAGGTTTGTATAGTTTACCAAAAGAAAGAATTTGTTAAATTTTGTATTTTTATTAACTAATTTGCCTGAGGGTGAGGGATGACTTATTAGAAGTCAGCCATATATGTGACATATCATGCTTGTTTAGCCATTTTGGCATTTTTGATCAATCATAGTTGTAGTTGTGACCACATCATCGGCTCTTACAATTATAAAGGAGTGGTGAGTATTAACTCTTCAAGTGCATCTTGTTCGGTAAGCCCATTAAAAATTCAAATTTGTAAATGAGTATATGTGAATATGATCTTCCTAATAAATATGAATACTTACAACTTTCTTTTTTTGTAGATGACTTCTCCTATTTTACAACAAACCTCATTGGGTGCCACAAGCGAAACTCCTATATCAGAATCACAAGACATGCCAATAGTACAATCTCAATCAGCAGTTCCTGCTAGTTCTGATTCTACTGAAGGTACCTTAGTTAACAAGAGAAAGAAGCCAGATTCATGGGTATGGGAGCATTTCACTAAAGTTACTGTTAACAATCAACAAAGAGCTATTTGCAAACACTGCAAGATAAGTTATTCAGCTGATTCGAAGAAGATTGGAACTTCAACTTTAAATACTCATTTGTTGAGTCGATGTAAGAGGTACCCTGGACGAGATGATAAGCAGAAATCTATAGGCTTTGAGGCTAAAAAGGGTTCAGATGAGGCTGGTAAGATGGTTGCGAGGAGTTATAGTGATGAATTATGTAAATCAGCTTTAGCCTACATGATTATCGTCGATGAGTTGCCATTTAGACATGTTGAGGGTGAAGGATTTAGATATTATAGTAATGTTTTGTAGGATCGTACAACAGTTGCTCGAAGCTGTTTGAAACTCTACCGTGCAGAAAAAACGAAGTTGTTTGAAACTTTTAAGAAGCAAAAATTTAGAGTTTGCCTTACGACGGATACTTGGACTTCCAACCAGATGTTGAATTACATGTGCCTCACAGCACATTACATAGATGATAATTGGTGCTTACATAAGAAGATTATCAACTTTTTTCAAATTGCAGGTCATAAAGGTGAGACTATAGGCAAGGCTATCGAGACTTGTTTGATGAATTGGAATATTGATAGTGTCTTTACGGTGACGGTGGATAATGCAAGCTCAAATGATACTGCTGTCCAATATTTATCTAGTACACTTGAACAGTGGAATGAACCGAATGGTCATATATTGGGTGGAAGATTTATGCATATGCGGTGTTGCGCTCACATTCTCAATCTTATCGTGTCTGATGGGATGAAAGATTATAATGACTCTATAAGCAGAATTTGAGCTATTGTGAAGCATGTTAAGAGTTCTCCAGCAAGATTAGCCAAATTTAAAGAACATGCATCACGTGAAAGAATTGAGTGCAAGAAACTTCTATGCTTAGATGTTCCAACCAGATGGAATTCAACATATCTAATGTTAGAATCAGCTGAAAAGTTTCAGAAAGTGTTTGAGAGGTTAGAAAAAAAAGATGGGAACTTCATTCGAGATTATATTACTGTTGGAAAGAACGTTCCCCCTACTCGAGAAGATTGGGATTATAGTAGAGCTTTTATTAAGTTTTTAAAGGTATTCTATGAATCAACTCTAAAGTTTTCCGGTACTTTGTATGTTACGTCTAGTATTTTCTTAGATGAACTGGTTATGATTGATGGAGAATTGCGTGAATGGAGTGAAAGCAATGATGTATTTTCAAGACGTATGGCTGAAAACATGAGGATGAAGTTCAATAAGTATTGGTCGAACGAAAAGATTAATCAGTTTCTGTTTGTTGTCATTCTTCTTGATCCTAGGCACAAAGAATTCTATTTGAACTATTGTCTCTCCGTTACGTATGGTGAAGATGAGGCTAATAATCTTGTTGCAAAGGTAAAAGCTATTTTAGTTGAATTATATGACCAATATATGGAAATTTACCTAGGGGACAGCAATGTTTCTAGTAGTAGTACAAAAGATCGAGTAGGGAATGTTGATGCTGTTTCCGAAGTCTCATTTCGTGCAAAATTTCGTTTGGGATTAATTCAACGCATTAAAGAGGTAGATGGTGAAGAAAGCAAGACAGAAATTGAACGCTATTAGATGGAATATCGTGAACCTTCTTGTGAGAACTTTGATATTTTAGGTTGGTGGAAAATTAACTCTACAAGGTATAAGGTATGGAGTTACATTGCAAGAGACTTGTTAGCTATACCGGTCTCTACCGTGGCTTCTGAATCTACCTTTAGCACCGGTGGTCGGATTCTTGATGCATTTCGTAGTTCTCTACTTCCGGGAACAGTTGAAGCTCTAATTTGTGTACAAAATTGGTTACGAAATGATAAACCAGTTATAGTCGATGATTATGCGAATATGATAGAAGAAATTGATGAAGGTATACCAAAGTTCCTTAAGTTTATTACTGTTTATAGAATATGCTATTGTTTCTTATGTTTCTTATATTGTTTCTTGTAGAAGTTAACATCACAGGTGAAATACTTACTGCAGATGATTAGTTTGTTATGTTGAATGCTTTTTGGGATAACAAAGGTGAACATCATCACTGCATGCATTTTATTTTACTGGGTACAACAAGATTTCTTTTTCCAGTGATCATGCAATGCAAAGTAAGAAAGTAGACTGTGAACGACAGTATTAGGATGAGATAACTATTGATATGGGAAGATCACACTGCATCTGACTTTTCCTGGTATGCCAGAAGTGTTGCAGCAATAGCATAACTTTGAGATGAGTTACAAAGGTTGATGGCATTACCTTTACTGTTTCTTGTAGAATCTGCACTCTTGTCAAGTAACAGTGGTTGGAAATCTGTGTTCCTTTACTGTTTCTTGTAGAATCTGCACTCTTGTCAAGTAATAGTGGTTGGAAATCTGTGTCCCTTTACTGTAAGAAGGTAAAGATGTAACAGTGGTGATGTTGGTGGCAGTGGACAGAGATTACTAAACAGTGATAGAATCACATCAGACTGAAATGCATAAACCATGACTAAACTGGGCCATGCATTTGTGGTTAAGCTATTTTGCTTTCTTTTAAATGTTCTCATTGCTAGAATTCATTCTAATCTAGTGATTTTTATGGGCAGATTTGCGATAGCTATGGTTAGACAAAGCGGATAACGGTGGATCTCAACTCTTTTGTTTTGTGATGTTAATTTCTAACTAGTAACTAAGTAACTATGAATTCCATTTTAATTTTTGTAATAGACCTTGTTTTGGCTGTTTCATTTTAGTTTTTAAGTAATGTATTGTTGCTGAAGATAATATAGAGTTCTGCCCAGTTGGCAGTTCACATTTTAGATGCTGAGAAATCCAGTATATTTGATCTTGAATTCTTGAATGTTATCTTGCTTTAGTTTTTTGTTGTAAACCGTTGAACCGCCCCAAACCGGACCGATGAATAACGGTTTGGGGCATATCGGTTTGGACAAAGTAATGGTCCGGTTTGGGTTGATATTTTGATAAACCGCATAATGGTCGGGTTGGCTTGGGGCAGCCAAAAAACCACCGGATCAGACCGCTACACATCCCTACATCCTCAAGATCCCTTCTAGATACTGCCACATCCTCTAACTCATACTCTAATTTTTTAGATTCTTTTAGAGAATGTAACAAAAAGATCAAATATTTAATATTAATATCAAGGGTTTAAAAAGTTCCTAATTAATATAAAGAACATATGGTTGGAGATGGTTTTCTTTTACCTTCCTAATTTAAGGAAATTTTGATTTCATAACCGTAGAAAAACACTGACAAATAAGATATACATTAATTTACTATTGGAGATGCTTTTAGAGGATGTCTCATTGATATCGGACATAAATTGAATCTGATTGTTTCTTTAGTGTCTTTTTTTCCGTCCTAACAAATTTATTATAATATAAATTAGGTGCACGTTTCATTTGAAATTTAAGATCTGAAAGTGATTTTTTTAATAAAGCAACAATATGATTCCTCTAACTCACAACCAAATTTGATATTCTAAGTATCCAACGGTCAAATTACAGTAGAATCTCCGTGTACTGATACTTCATATATTAAATAACCTTTATATTTTAATATTAATGTTTTTCTCATCCTCTTCTTAACGAATTTATCTCCATATAACAATAATCAACATTATATTAGAAAAATATAAATCTTGTTACGCGAATTTTATCATTTATATAAATTCTTTTCTTAGGAAGGAATTTTGATTTGTTGGAAAGAAACTAAATTGATGAATTATCTTCCACTACACCTAATATTATTTATAATTGTAGAAACCATCAAAATTTCCATAGTAACTGTACAAGTTCCTAGATACATACATGTATTTGTGTATTGGAACAATACAAATGTATGTACATCATCTAATGCAACTATAAATATATTAAACATATACTGACTTAAAATTTTATATTCTTTATATGTACCTCTCTATATTAATAACTCTATATATTAATAATTTTATAAAGGTCAATAAGTATTAATAATATAGGAAGGCTCTATTATAGAAAAGTCGAGATCTTACTCGGTGAGCCCCAAAATTAAGTTTCGAATGTCGAGTCGGGGAAAAAACTTTAGATTTTAGATTTTCATGTTCTTCCATTTTGCTTGCAAACATTAATTATCAGTAAATAATAGAGTGTTGGGGGCTCGAATTGTACAGTTTTTACGTATATATTTGTAAAACCATGCTACAACATTTCAATGACATTCCATTTGTTGTTGGATGTAATATTTCCATTGTGTTCTTCTAAACCAAAAAAAAAAGTTCTTTAAATTGAATAACTAGTCTTATTTGTATTTCTTTTGGTCGGTGTTTAACTGTAACCAAAACTGTGATTCTGGGTACAAGGTTGTTATGATAAATGGCTAAAGTACAATCAAGATATGAAATTGAAAATGAATTCAATAAAATTATCACACATATACAACACAAGATTTGTTGTCGTTCGAACAATATGATCTTCATCCACTTGCGAAGACGACAAAATGATTCCATTATAATAAAATAAGTTACAAGATAATAACCCAAAACCCCTCTCAAGAACCATATCACCTTTTGTGTCTCACACTCTCATTTACATGAGTTTCTCTTACAACATGAAGAAAAAAAATTATATATCTCCATTTCTAGTCTATGGTTGACCTAGATAAGGAACTGCATAACAAGTGCACTAAGGTTCCTGTTGGGCATAACTAGTACACTCAGATGCCTATATACAAGGCATATTATAATAAATCTCCACGTTGACTTGAATACTATCATCATTCACCATCATCGTCTTTACTCAGCCCCTACAAGGGCTCTCAACACTTATTGACACCAACCAAATTCAAGTAATGCTTGAACTTGATACTTGAAATTGGCTTCGTCAACATGTCTACAGGGTTATCTGCTGTAGGAATCTTTAGCATATTCTCTTCTTCCATTGCGCCTTTGATAAAATGATACCCGACATTGATGTGTTTCGTTCTCTCATGATACAACTGGTTATTGGACAAATGAATAACATTTTGATTGTCACAAAATAGAGTTGCCCTCACTTGTTTGAAACTAAAATTACCAACTAAACCCATCAACCATATACCTTCCTTCACTACTTCTGCGGCTGCCATGTAATATTTCTTTGTTGTTGATAATGCAATTGTACTTTGCTAAATCGACTTCCAACTAATAGTATTGCCACACAGAGTAAAAGTATAACATGTCAGTGACCCCCTTCTATCAAGATCACCAGCATAATTAGAATCCACATAACTTATAAAATTTGTTAAATTACCATAGTGTTTTCCAAACACCAAACCAACATCTGTATTGCCTCTTAGATACCTCAAAATCCACTTTACATCTTGCCAATGAGCTTTACTAGGAATTCCCATGTATCTACTTATCACACTCATATTTTTTGTGATATCCGGCCTTGTACAAACCACCACATACATTACGCAACCAAATGCACTTGCATAAGGAACTCGAGACATATACGCTGCCTCATCTGCAGTTTGAGGTGATAGTTGTGCAGAAAGTCTAAATTATGCTGCTAAAGGAGTACTTATAGGTTTTGCATCCTTCATACCAAACCGTTTCAACACCTTTTCAATGTAGTTCTTTTGAGACAAATACAATTTGTATTCAGCTCGGTTTCTATGAATCTCCATGCCAAATATATTCTTTGTTGTGCACAAGTCTTTCATCTTAAACTCACCACTAAACTGCACTTTCAACTTCAATATCTCTAACATGTCTTTGAAAGATATCAATACAACATCAACATACAAGAGAAAATAGACAAATGTACTATCTATGAGTTTCATGTAATATACACAACTATTATACTACTCCCCTCATAGCGTTTTGCAATCATAAACATATCAAAACTTTCATACCATTGCCTAGGATGTTGTTTCACACCATATTATAATTTCTTCAACAAACATACATGATCTTATTTTCCAGGAACTTCAAACCCTTTTAGTTGTTGCATATACGCTATTCAAAATCACTATGAAGGAAATATATTTTAACATCTAGTTGTTCCAACTCAAGATCATTCAGAATAACTACAACAATCAATGTTCTAATAGAACTTTGTTTAAAAACATGAGAGAATACCTAATTATAGTCAGAGCCTTCGCTTTGTGTAAACCCTTTTGCCACAAGCTATGCTTTGAACCTTGTTCCTTCATCATATGAAGTACCTTCTTTCTTCATGAAGATCCATTTGCTTCCTACAATCTTCTGTCCTACAGGCCTCACAACTATCTCCCAGTCGTCTTGTCAAGAGGCTCAACTTCTTCAATCATAGAAGCTTCACATTCTACTGATTCTTCTTTCCTCATGATATGTATTTGTATCATTCCCATCTATGCTCTCACTTAGTGTAAGTGCATACGTAACCAAATAAACATGAATATATCTCTGAGGTGATCATCAAACTTGCCTCCCCATCCTATCTCTTGCAAGATTGTACTGATGATCTTGTGTTTCTTCTTCTTGAGCAGGTTCTGGCACACTTTCTTGATCATCCTCATCAGAAACAACAATCTTATTGTTTCCATGAAATTCTATCCCAAGTTCCATCTGGTCACCTAGCTCCACCTTATCACCATTTAGTTTTTCATTATTTTTCTTCAACTTCGGTTGATCATTAAACGTCACATCTCTACTAAAAAATAAACTTACTTGATATTTCTTCAGGACACCATAACCTATAACCTTTCACACCATTTGAATACCCAATAAATATACAATTTTTTGCTTTAGGCTTAAGGTTCTCCTCATTCATTTGAAGATAGGATAGTCATCTAAAACTCTTCAAGTTTTCATAATTAGCATGTGAACCTCTCTAGACTTCATTTGGATTCTTACACTCAATAGAATTCGATGTAGATTTATTCACTCAATAGAAGATGATGTGTCAGCAGCTTCTTCCCAAAACACCCTTGGTAACCTAGCATTGGATAACATGCATAGTGCCTTCTCCATTATGTTCCATTTCATCCTTTCTGCAACACCATTTTGATGTGGTGTTTTTCAGATCTTGTGGTGTCTCACAATCCCTTTCTCTTTTCAAAAATCATTAAACTCACCCCCATAAAACTCCAAACCCTTATAAGTCCTCAAGCACTTGACTTGTCTACCAGTTTGCTTCTCAACCATAGTCTTCCACAGCTTGAACCTGACAAAAGTTACATCTTTGCGTTTAAGTATGGATAGAAATACTTTTTTTGAGAAATCATCAATGAATGTCAAAATATATCTACCACCACCATATGGCTTCTTCCAATAAGGACCCCAAAGATCTGAATATAATCTAAATATCTTTAATATTATGAATAACTGTGGTGAACTTGATTCTACATTGTTTCCCAAAGACGTAAAGTTCACAAAAGTCTAGTTTTCAAGTTTTCTGACCGCCAAGCAACCCTTGCTTGCTCAAAACAGCTAACCCCCCTCTCACTCATATGCCACAACTTGGTATTATCATCTTTTGAATCTGAAAAACATACAAATGCATCACATGTTACAGTAGTACCCTGCACTGTATAAAGACCATTAATTCTGTTACCCTTCATTATTGTAAGATTTTCCCTTGAGGCACGAATAACTCCACCTTCACCTTGATACTTGCAACCATTTTAATCAAGCGTACCCAAAGAAATCATATTTCTTCTCAAGTCGGGAAAATGCCTAACCTTGGTTTAAATCCTCACTATACTATCATGCATCTTAATTTTAATGGTACATACACCCACCATATTACAAGTGACATTGTTTCCCATAAGAACTTTACCTCCTTGTCTAGCTTGATAAGTAGTAAACCATTCTCTATAAGGACACATATGAAAAGTACAACCTCAATCAAGAATCCACCCATTATCCTGGTTGTCACTTTACACCATGAGAACCATTCCATCATCCCTTTCTTCTTTAATGTTTAATACAGTACCTTGGTTTTTATTCTTCTTAAGATTCTTCCTTTCCAGAAAATCCTTCCTGAAACTCCTCTCTATCTTACAATGAAAGCATTTGAATTTACCCGATTTGGATTTAGACTTAGACTTTAATTTACTTTTGTCTAAACCAATTTTGCTTTGCTCTTCGTCTTACAAACAACCCATCTCCCGAACTCTCTTTACCATAAATACCGGTTATCTTCAATTCCTTAAAGTTCAAAGCCGCTCTAATGTCTTCCATGGAAATTGTGGTCTTTCCATACATTATGGTATCAACAAAGTTTTCATATGATTGTGGTAAGGAACAAAGCAAACCTAATGCTTGGTCTTCATCTTCAATTTTCGCATCAATATTTGACAAATCAAGAGAATTTAATTATAATCATCAATATGGTCAATAATAGACATTTCTTCATGCATTCTAAGAATATGTAATTTCTTCTTAATTATATAAAGACGATTAGTCACCGATTTAGTCATATACCTCTTTTCCAACTTGTTTCATAGCCCATCCGGAGTCGTTTTGGTCGCTATTTCTCTCAAGACCTCATTGCTCAAACACAACAAAATTAATCCATGTACTTTCTCCATGAACTCATCCTTCTCCTCATCTTTCAATGTTGTTGCTAGAGCCGTTTTCCCTTTTAAAGTCTTAACTAAACCTTGTGGTACCAAAAAAACCCTCATATTTAGTCTCCATAGATTAAAATCATTCATTCCATAAAACACGTTATAAGATAACCATCCAAACCCCTCTCAAGAACCCTAGGTCTTTTCGTGCCTCACACTGTCTTTTATATGAGTTTCTCTTACAACATAAGGAAAACAAATATCCTTATACATCTCCTTTTCTAATCAACTGTTGACCTAGATAAGAAACTGCATAACAAGTGCGCTTAAGTTTCTGTTGGGTACTGTATTACCAGTGCACTCAGGTCCCTGTATTCAAGGCATATTATAACAAAGGTCTTGACCACCACATTAACCTGGATTCTTTGACATGATTAATGCTCTAACATTTCGAAAAAATCACGCACACAATTTCACTTCAAATAAGAACTCATGAATATTCCTAAACTCAAACAACAAACAGATGTATATTTCATCCAACCAATTCGATGACAAATGTCTGTAGTAAAAGACCTCTCTTCAGATTCTCAATGGTGGATTGAGCCACCGAATTTTATTCTCTTTGATAGGTCACAAATATTGAATACAAAATTCAAGTTACCAAGGAGTGTACATAAAGTGGTGTCCAGCCAGTATTTAGAAGGTGCTGCAGGTTGTAAATCTGGGGCATCAACAACATTCAAATAGTTCTAAATAGTATCTTGCTACTTTCCTATTAGTGTGTCTTATTAAAGTCTGCCAAAGGATCCTTTACCGGCTTTCAACAGAGAAGCATACAACAACTCATTCCATGTATCAGGTACACCTGGTAAGCACCAATGACTGCAATCCTGAAAATTCATTGCTGCAACTCTCTCTTCAGCAGTTAAATTCTTTGCATATGCAGAAGGGTGTGCATCGGCTCGATAGTAAGTAAGTTTACTGACATTCAGGTAAATAACATGAGTCTTCATTTTCCGAAGAGTGTTTTCTAGTATTTTCACTTGTAGGGGGAAAGATGGTACATATATTTCGTTACTCATGATCGGCTCTGTTTCTAAGTTACAATGACCACCTGTGTTCCATCTCCCTCCTCTGCACAGCAGACAAAGTGAGTTTCAGAGACAATACGAAAAGAAAAAGAGATGGAGGGAAATGAAAAGGCGCAATACTTACACGTAATGAGTTTCTGAATATCCTCTGAAAACAACTTGGGTCTTGTTAGGATCGATATTTCTGTCAATCCATTTCCTCCAAGTAGTAAGACCTTTCTTGTATGCTTTATTTATGTCCAGCTTCGGGTACAAGTAACTACCTTCTTGAAAATAGTTGATTCTGTAATTTAAAACTAGTAATTCCGTAAGGAGCATTTCAACATCAACCATATACGAATTGGCAATCAAAGAAAAAGAGAAAAATTGTTTTCTTTTCCATGTTTACTTACCCATTATTAGTTTTTGCATCAACCCACCAATGAAATGAATCGAAAACTACAACGTCGGCATCACGATATACCGATGCTGCAATGTCATCAATCAAGTCCAGTCTTAAAGTCTCTGGCTCTTGTATTAATAAACTGTTGTTTCTCCGGCTAATTGGATTTGTTTCATTCACCAGAAACGAAGACCAGACAAATACTACGGTACAATTGTAGTCCTGGTTACAGAATACAAACATATACACATTTTCATCGTCAGCAACAACAAAGAAAAAGGCGTCAAAGAAGGGGGTCTTTTATGCTACAATGCTCGAGAGGGGCTTAAAGTTAAGCATGACTTGCCTCATATAACACTGAAGAATCTCCTCTTGACTTGAATTTCCCAGGGGGGGAAGAAACTTTGGTCTTGTCTGGAATGACATTCCATAGGATGCACAACAAAGAAGAAAACATATTACTATTCAAAGAATCCCCAACAAATACCAACTTTTTTCCTCTCAACCTCTCTAGAAAATCTGTTGCATTCAGAATGCTGCAAAACAAAACAAAAAATATCACTAATTAGATTACCACTGGGTCGCACGTTACGTATTGAAGGCCTGACTTGTGCCATGGCCAGTCTTTTGATTATGGAAAAACTGCCTAATTACCTGGGGATATCATTACACCTTGGATTTGTTTGTTTTGACAGCCATTCCCATTGCCACTGGAGGTACTGATCATCAGGTCTTCCATTGTCTTGACAAGAGAAAGACTGTCTGGTGAGATATGGGCAAGAACCAGGTGGATAGTATAGATTTCGATCCTCGACCTTTACCCACTCACCATCAAACATATCACAATCACTATAAGAAGATTTATCCTCATCCTCATCACCATTACTTCGTTTCTTCTCATCATTTGGTCTAATACTGCCGTCACTGGATAAATTACTCGAGGTTGTACTAATATTGTCTTTTTTAACTAAGAACTCTTCCTCTGTAAGAAGATCATTGGAACCAACATTTGTGCCCTCAAAACTGCTTTTTGTGAGGTTTGTATCGGATAGTTCATCGTGGGTGAAATTCCTCAATAACTCTGGAGAAGCAGTAGGAATGCCAATGCTAATGGTAGTACTTGAAGAGTACTGTTCTTCCGGTAAAGTAACTTTGACATAATTATTTTGAAGCATGGGATTAATTAGCGACGGAGAAATAAATGGGAACATAAAGATAATAGCTGTTAGAATTAAAACTGAAGCTCCAAAGACAAAACCAAAACCAAACGTTATGTCCCATGATGCTTTTCTCTTTGGACGGTGATGAGAGGATGTCTCTAGAAAGTGACATAACTTCTCTGTAAGCCTTAGCTTTCTCATGAAAATTTTCTTGTTCAAAACGTACGGAGAAGTGATAATGGCCTAGAGTTTGTTCCTGAGCTTGTTTAAACAGAGATACAGGTGATAGTGAAGAGAGTACCAAGAAAGAAGCTTCTTCCAATGTATCCAATGTCTATTGTTTCTAAATTGGATCAACCATTATGAATTACTGGCCGTATTAGCATGAAACTTGTACCAATAACCATTTTTATATTCCCACCGACAGTGTTCATATTCAACGCTTAATTGGGATTAACAATTGGAAACCAGAGATCTATGTAATAGAAACCAGGAAATGATTTCAAATTAATAAAAATCGAAAAGTTAATAATCTTAATTTATGTTAATAATGTTTAAGATTGTTTGACACTTCTGCATGACTTATGCGATAAAATCGCATCCTGTACAGAGATTAATTATGAGGATCCATTTACTAAATACCATGATGAACTGTTAAAGAAGTTCGCATTCTTCTTTTACGAGATTCGTGAAGCGATATAAACGAGGTTCACCCATGAGCTCAGTATACCTCAATATCATTTAACAACAGAAATCTCCCTAAGGGAAGACATATCCAAGTTTTACAAAGTTCAGAAGCTCCGAAGACAATTTTTGTGCCTCCCCATAGCAAGATTTCTGAATCCGCCACTGCTCAGATTGCCCAGGTCATGTGAGTTTCTTTTAAAAAACAAGAAAATACAGAAAAAAAGAAGCAGGTCATATTACAGATGAATATCACCCTACCGGTAATTGGAAGGCAGAATTGGTTATGCATACGAAGAATTCCTACAGCCTAACTGTACTGTTATGGATGGTCATCTAGTTAGTAATTGCATCTGATGTAAGTTACACACTACATAAGAAAATTTACTCTCACCGGGCAAAAGATCCTTTGCCAGCCCTCATGAGAGAAATATACAACAATTCATTCCATGTATCCGGTACACCTGGCAAGCACCAACGGATACAATCCTGAGGATCCGTAGATGCAATCCTCTCTTGAACAGTAAGATTTTTTGGATAAATTGATGGGTGCCCATCCGCTCGATAGTAAGTAAGTTTGCTGATATATAAATACGAAACAGGGGTCTTCATTCGTCGTAAGGTGTCATGTAATACTTTCACACGTGAAGGGTTCCTCTATCTGTATGTTTCATTACTCATGATCGGTTCTGTTTCCCTGTTGCATTTTCCATGAGTGTTCCATTGACCTCCTCTGCATAGTATAAGTGGCAGTACACAGTCAAATCAACTTATCGAAGTAATTAAGCATAAATTGGGTGCAAGGGAAAATGTTATTATCACTATCACATACTCATAATGAGTTTCTGAATATTCTGCGAAAGCAACTTGGGTTTTGTTAGAATCGATGTTCTTGTCAATCCATCTCCTCCAAGTAGTTAGAGATTTCTTATATGCTTTGTTGATCTCTAGTTGTGGGTACAAAGAGTTACCTTCCTGAAAATAGTCTTTCCTGCAATACACCAGAATATTGTAAGGCACATGGACATGGTATACATTAATTGTTTTTTTAATTTTTTTTGCTGTCTCAATTACGTACCCATTGTGAACTTTGTTTCCGACCCACCAATGCCATGAATCAAACACAACAACATCAGCATCACGATAGAAGGTTGATGCGCGTGGGTCAATCAAATCTAATCTCATAGTCTCTGGCACCTGTTTTAGTGCATCTTCTTGAGTTCTACGATTTTTCGGATTTGTTTCATAAACTAGAAAAGGAGACCACACGAATCCTATGTTACAATTGCAGTCCTGATGTTGGGGATAAATGAATCTCCCATGAAGTGATGTCATCATTTTTTAGGGCGACGTTATGGTTCGATCCCTATGTCATCATTTTTTGGGGCGACGTCATGGTTCGATCCTATCTCATCATTTCTTGGGGCGACGTCATGGTTCGATCCGACGTCATCATTTCTTGGGGCGACGTCATGGTTCGATCCCTATGTCATCATTTCTTGGGGCGACGTCATGGTTCGATCCTATGTCATC
>JAJJMC010011514.1:4354149-4444749 GCA_023531435.1 Papaver californicum
ATTTTCAACTATAATAGAAAGATTAATGGAAATCTCTTGTGTGATCTGGTCTCATTTTTATGGCTCTTTGACTATGATTTTTGGTTGTTTTTGGTTGATGAGAATTTTGGCCCAAACACCTGATACAAAAGATGACACGTTATTAGAAAATCAAAAATATAACTGCAACTGAGTTTGGGTTAGTTAAACAACACTTGCCTCATATCTCACTGCCATATCTCCTCTTATGATGTGGTCTATGTTTCCAGGGAGCCAAGAAACTTTGCTCTTATCTGGAACAACATTCCAAAGGATACATACTAAAGATTCAAACATGTTCCTGTTAAGGGAGTCCCCAGAAAATGCTACTTTTCCCCTCTCAATCTCTCTAGAAAGTCGTTGGGATTAAGAATGCTGCAAGAAAGAAAAAACTATCAGAATTTGGAAACTGTCGATTTACTGCTAGACATACACTGCCTGAATCAAAACTTGGAAACTGGCATGATAATTTAGCAATAATGGCATACACACAAGAACAGATTTACTTACCTTGGGATATTTTTATTACATCCTTTCTTTGACGGGTGAGATTGCCACTGCCATTGCCATTTGAGGTATGCATCATCAGGTCTGCCATTCTTGTAACAATCATAAGGTGATCTTTCGATGTATGGACAAGAACCAAGACGATAATATGGTTCACGGTTGCTAACCCTTACCCATTGTCCTTCAAAGATATTGCATTCACCAGCAGAAGTAGTATTACTAGTATAATAAGGGAAATGCAAAAACGTAAACTTCTTTTAAAATCTGCTGAGATTGTTTTGAAGCAATGGATTCATGAGTGACGGGGAAAGAAATAGGAACATGAATATACTAGCTATAAAAATGAAGATTGAAGCTCCAAATATGAAGCCAAATCCAACAAGTAACGTTGATTCTCTCCTTGAACGCAATATCTCCATCGAGTGACATAACTTCTCCCAAGTCCCATGCCTCTCCATGAAAATGTTGCAAACCAAACCAAATGTCACTTCGAACGACGATCCTATCTTATACAATATAACTCATATGAAGTTCAGTGATCTGTATATAGAGAGGAATTAGAGCTTCAAAAAAAAAACTAGATGATTGTTTCCAAATCCAGACAACTGACTCTCTTGCGTAACTAGTACTTATCGCTCTGTGTGTATATGCAAGATATGCGTGCAACATTTAATTAGGTGCAATAACAGAGATGTCAATTGTTTAATCAGGTTAGGTACCTTCGAACTTAGAACTCAACCTATCAATAACTTATTAATTTACTTATTAGAGATTACTAATCACATTTCTCGTACGGCGGTAATTAGAAAACTTGCTGCTTCTCTCGGTAAAGATAGGAGAGAATACCAAGAAAGAAGCCTCTTGTATCATACTCCATGCTGCAACGCATTCTTTTAAAATAAGCTCTCTCGATATGGGTTACGTTTGCGTAAAACTTGTTCTGTTATTCGATAGCCGATAGGGGCAGAGCTAGGACCGTAGTATGAGTAGGCAAAATCTTGCACGGACAGGCAAACAAAGGATGAAATGGGTTTGGGAGCCCACTCGAAAAATAGGCTTGAGAGTTAGCTGGATTGGGTGGGCAACTGCAGACCCATGCAGTGGAGTGGCCATTCCATATTATATTTTAAGTTATTTTGAGTTTATTACGAGGATATTAGCAATGTGAGACTAGTATTCTTCACACGCCCCCTCACGTGTAGGGCACTCTCTGTGGACCTCTAACACGTGGACCATTATATGTACGGGTAACCGTTGGGCTTACTCTCGTACGAGTCTGGCTCTGATACCAAGTTAAAGTCTGTGGGTATCCAACTCAAAACTAATTGACAATAAGTGGAGTGGTCCTTCTATATTATATTTTAAATTTATTACGGGATATTAACAATGTGAGACTATTATCCTTCACACATTTATCAAGGTTGCACACCAAAGATGATTTGTATATATTCAAAACTAATTGGTGAAAACAAACACAATAAAATTTGGCACAAAAGACAGATTTAAGTTCACGATATAGATTTCGATTCATATATACAAATAATTAATTATGAGGGAGATTTCAGGTCTTGGAAAAAATTTTGAGCCCCATGGATTATTTTGGTCCATGAGATAAACTTTGAGGCAGCTGACTCTTTTCGAGTAAGTGAGCAAATATTGGGTCATGTGTAAATTTGTTAGCAGGAATTGAATAAATATCCCTACTATTTATGGATTTCACAAATATCCTTATAGAGTTTTACAGATACTTTTTGAGGTATAATAAAAAATTTCAATTAAAACATATTTTTAATAATCCCTTGTTTATCTTAAAACATATTTTTAATAATCCCTTGTTTATCTTTCCACTTCTTCTTTTCTTCTTCATAGTAACACAAAAGAAAAATCCCTCGCTCCTACCACCACCATCTTCATCGTTCCCATCACCATCATCATCATCATCATCACCATCTCCATCTCCATCTCCACCATCAACAATCACAACAATCTGCCACTGCCTTACAAATTCCACCACCACCACCATAACAACCACATCTCTGAAGAATCAACCAAACCAAAAACCACCGTTTCCATCGCCACCATCAACAACAATTCATCACTGCCTTCCGAATTTCACCACCAACACCACAACATTTTGTACTGAATCTATAGTTCCATTTTGCAAATCACAATCGTTATTAATGGAACTAAATTCATTTGATCGATTTGATTTATAACTGATTTTAGGTTTTCAATTTTCTTAAGATAAACAGATTTTTCAATAAAGTGAGTCGTCGATTGTTTATATGCTGCAGATCAGGCAACTCAGCTTGCTCATACAATATGTATTTCAACATAGGTTTTTTTCTTTGAATCATTTCAATTTAAGGTATTTTGTATTTTAGTTGTTGTGGTTGTTTTGCAGCAGTTGTGGCGGTGGTAGTGGTGGTATGTGTTATTGTTGCAGCGGTGGTCTGTGTTTGCAGCAGTAGTGGTGGTAGTGAATATTGTAATAGAGGTGGGTGTAGTTGTTGCTGCGGTTGTGGATGTTGAAACACTGGTGTTGATTGCTGTTGTGCTGTGGTGATTTGCTGTTTAGTCCATTGAGATTTGGGAGAACATCTGATTAGGGTAACACCATTACTTTACAACTTTCTCAAAACTTCAATGATTTTTCAAAATTGATTTCTGAACTAATGTTACTGACTCGTACTTGTTTGTGCATGTGTCTGTGTCTAAATTTTACAATACTATTGTTATTGTCTTGTTGTTGTAGTTTCTCAAAGAAAAATACAACAAAATTTGTCAATCCACCATCCTCCTAAAACGCATTGGATGAAGAAGAAGAAGAAGAACCTCTTAATTGGGAGGTTTTTCTTGT
Source organism: Papaver californicum (assembly GCA_023531435.1). NCBI lineage: Eukaryota > Viridiplantae > Streptophyta > Magnoliopsida > Ranunculales > Papaveraceae > Papaver > Papaver californicum. Next base: position 4,357,535 of record JAJJMC010011514.1, read on the forward strand.
GGACAAGATTCAACCTGATGGTACAACTGTACAATTTATGTTTTCTTCTGGTGGTAATGTCGGTGCCTATGAAGTCCAACCATTTGTGTGATAAGGTGATGTTTTCAACTCTTCACTGCGACAATGTTAAAGCTTGTTTATTCTATTTTGCAGGTTTATAGATTTTGGGGGGTCTCTCAGTGTTATTGATGTTGTTGTGTGTATGTTGATGTATTGTCATGTTATTGATGAATTGTCATGCTATAGATTAAGTTGACTTTGTATGTTGATTTTTGAGAGTCTCTTGAATGAATATTGTTAACTCTGGTTGCCGTTTATTGTTTATGAACCTAGCATTATTAAATTTTAAGTTAAGATATAGGTCTCAATTTGCAATCTGTTGCTTAAACTAGTTTTAGCACTGTTAAGTTATTGAAAATTGGTTATGTCGTTTACTTGAATCAGCTAATGATATCAATTTTGATTTCTTCAATAATTGCTTGTTAGTTATAAATTATGACATAGGGATGTGTGGACTTATGGTGGTGTTAGTGACTTGAAGTAGCAAGGAGGTGTGGGATACGTAATTGTCGGTGCAGTGCAACTACGAAATGAGTTTGCAATTTGATTGAATACCTTTGTTTGTTATGTGTACCAATTTCAGCTTAAAGAACTTTGAGAAAATGGGTCCTAAGAAGGGTGTTATCACCCAAAGGACTGTTAAAGACTGATGTTGTCTTTTTGTTATTTCCACTTGTGTCATATAAACTGAAATAGTTTAACCTTTTTTATTTGTCTAACTTAATTTTCTTTGTTATAAGGTCATAGTGCATGGGAGCAAATAGATAGAACAAAGAAGTTGCATATAACTAGTATGGGCAGTTTTAGGAGCTTGGCTTTTTGGAGTGGTAACTCCCACTAGCCTGTTTACTTCCACCATTTTCCCTGATCTATTGTGTTACTGATAAGAACTGGTAGTTCTTATCTAAGGCCAGCAAGTAGTAGACAATATATAAATAAGAAAAACGTAACAATCTTATAAAACTTTCTTACGTCTCTACAAAGATGAAAGAAGTCTATCTATAAAGACTTAGTTAAAGACTAATACTAATAGAATTATGATTTCTAAACATACTAGAATCTTAAGGAAGCAAAACTCTTGCGAGTGAAAAAACTTCTCAAGCTGCATAGCAATATAAATCCCTAATTAAAAACCTAATCTAATTTGAATTCCTAAACCTAGAATCCTAATCTAATTTATATTCATAGTGCATAACATATTAGAATCATCCCTTATCATTCCCTCTTTCTTAAAATCATCCTTGCCCTCAAGGATGGAGTCAATCATGGTCGTGGTTGCTATAGCGTCTTCATTGAGGCTTGGCAGTGTATCATCCATAACAGTGTTCGGAAAAAGAGCCTTCTTAAGATATGATACGTGAAATATTGGATGAATCCTCGCCTCTTTTGGTAACTCCAACTTATATGCTACTGGTCCAATGCGCTCCAACACCTTATACGGTCTTCGAGATAGTTTCTTATTCTTTCTCCTAACAACCGACCCTTGCCTGTATGGTTGCTAATTCAAATAAAAAAAATCTCCAACTTGAAACTCGACATCCCGCCTTTTTATATCTGTGTGTTGCTTCATTTTATTATGCACTACTCGGAGATGTTCCTTCAACATAGTTAAGAATTGGTTGCGCTTTTTTATAAGTTCATCTAGTTCTGATGTCTTTGCTTCTCCCGGAACATAGGTTGCCAACACTGGCGGCAGAAGTCCATACAAATCCTCAAATGGAATAGTGTTAGTCAAAGTATGGTAAAACGTATTATACTAATATTCTGCCCATGGCAACTAAGTAACCCAAATTTTGGGTTTGTTCCCCGTGAAACACCACAAATACGTCTCCAGACATCTGTTAACAACTTTTGTTTGACCATCAGTTTGAGGATGATATAAGGAACTTATTCTCAGTTGAGTACCTTGCCTTTTGAATAGTTCTTGCCAAAAAACTGCTCTTAAATACCGCATTTCTATCTGAAACTATTGATTGTGGGAACCCGTGTAGTTTGATAACCACCTCAAGAAATTTCTGAGCTATAATTGTAGCTGTATAAGGATGTTTCAGAGCAGCAAAATGACCATACTTTTTTAACCTATCAATCACTACAAGAATAATTGATTTTCCCTTTATTTAGGCAGTCCTTCAATGAAATCCATGGAAATGTCAGTCCATACAGTTGTTGGGATAGGTAACGGTTGAAGACATCCAACGAGGGTGATAGTACTGTACTTGTTTCTTTGACAAGTATCACAAGTAGCAATATAATCTGTAATATCCCTATGCATTCCATACCAATAAAACAACTTTGTAAGTCATTTCAAGGTCTTTAAATACCCTGCATGACCATCTGTAGGAGAAGCATGAAATTCCATCATCAATAACGATTTCCACCTTGATTTAGGATTGCTCACAAGCTGATGTTGCTAATAGTAGATTAATCCGTTGCGAATGGAAAATTTATTCCCAATGAGTGATGGTTGGTTCATCTTCTGGATCAAATCCAATATCCATGGATCCATTTTCAGCTTTTTCTTAAGGTCTTCCATCCAATCGCAACTTACGTAGGATTGTAAGAATTTTCCCGACATCATTTTCGTACTTACTGGATAAAGCATCTACTACTTTGTTGGTTACCTCTGGCTTGTACTCAATCATATAATCATACTCTAACAATTTGGAAAATCATTTTTTTTTGCATATGCGTAGTAGCTCTGACATCTGAAAAATTCCTCAAACTTTGTTGGTCAGCCCTTATAATGAACCTTCTTCTAATTAAATACGGTCTCCACTTAGTCACAACATAAACAATTGCTAGTAACTCATTTTCATAAGTAGATAGCCCCAGATGCCTAGGCCCTAATGGTTTACTGGTGAAAGCAATTGGTTTTCCTTCCTGCATTAAAACAACTCCAGTACCTGTTCCACATGCATCACTTTTGATGATAAAAGGCTTAGAGAAATCGGGCAGTGCAAGTACATGAGTTGTAGTCATGGCTCACTTCAAGTTATTAAAGGCTTCTGTTGATTCTTCCGTCCAACTGAATGTGTCTTTCTTGAGTAATTTCGTAAGTGGTGATGCTATCTTACCGTAATCCTTTACGAACTTTCGGTAATATCCGGTCAAACATAAAAACCCACGCAATGTTTTCAGAGTTGTAGATTGTAGCCAGTTCACCATGAATTTTATTGTGGTAAGCTTTCACCCCTTCATAAGAAATAAGATATCCCAAGTACTCTACCTTCTTTGTGCCAAAAGAGTACTTACTCAACTTAACCTTGAGTTGATGTCTTTCTAATATCTGAAATACCTCTTGAAAATGTGTAAGATGTGTATCCCAATCAGGACTATAAATAAGTATATCATCGAAAAACACCAATAGAAAATTCCGGAAGTACTTTTGAAACACATCGTTCATGAGATGTTGAAAAGTTGACTGTGCGTTAATCAATCCAAATGGCATAACTAAAAATTCACAGTGTCCTTCATGAGTTTGATAACCCGATCTCAAATCCAGTTTAGAGAAGAACATCGCACCATGTAACTTATCTAACAATTCGTCAATTAATGGAATCGGAAACTTGGTTTTTATCGTGGCTTTGTTTAATGCTCAGCAATCCACACACATACACCAAATACTGTCTTTCTTTTTAACAAGTAAAACGGGTGAAGAGAAAGACTAGTACTAGGTCTCACCAAACCTGATTGTAATAGTTCTTTCACTATTTTTTTAATCTCATTTTCTGAAAGTAGGCGTACATGTATGGCCTTACGTTGACTGATGGACTTTATGGTTGTAGTATAATGAGGTGGTCAAGACTGCGTGTTGGTGGTAATGTTTTAGGTGTTGAGAACACGTCTTTGGAACCTTCAGTTAGTGACTGTATCTCTTCAGGTACTCCTATCTGCTCGTTATTGTCGTCAACTGCTTGAAGCTGGCATAACGCTCCCATGGATCTATTTTTAAGTAACTTCTAGCTTGAATGCTTGCTAATTTCAAAGGTTTCCGTTGATTTCCTTCTATTCTGATTTTTTTTATTATCAATGTTAAAATCCATAATAAGGTGCTTGAAATCCCAAGTAATAGGATCAAGTGTTTCTAAACGTTGAGCACCTAATACTACATCACACCCCCAAGTTGCAGAACATAAAAAGTTCCACGGAAAACATACTTTTGCAGTTTGTATTCGAGTATACACGTCCCTTCACAAGGTAGTTTGGCCCCATTCGCTACCATTAATTCAAACGAGTCGTCACTAATAACATTAATCCCTAATCTCTTTACACTGAAGATAGCCAAAAAATTATGTGTACTACCAGAATCTGTAAGAATAGTTACCTAAGCCTTCTTGGCTTCTCATTGGACTCACATAGTTTATCGAGCTAGCGACCCGTCCAAGGCACGCATCAAAATCTCAACAACTTTAGCATCCTCATCAGATTCCATTCCACCAGATTCACCTTCAACTACTCCATCTAAACCACTAAACTCTTCTCTCTTGTTATCACCTTCAATTAGAAGTAGCACTTGACTTTTGCAACGATGACCACGCTGCGAGTTTTCGTCGTAATAACAACATAATTGTTGTTTTTGTCTCTCTTCAATCTCATCTTGAGTCAATCTTCAAAGAGCAGGGGTATTCTTCACAGGTCTGACAGGTGTTGTTGGTGGGTTTGGATTTCGCGGTCGTGCATTAGTAGCGATATTGGTCCTAATTGCTTCCCTATAATTTTGTCTTCGTAATGTAACTTTTTCATCTTGAAGTCACGCAATAGACATTGCCTCCTTAACATCCTTTGGATTATATGATTTAGTCTCCAATCTGACCTCATCCTTCAATCCACTAAGAAAACAACTCAACAGAAAAGATGGTGGCATCCCAGTAACCATGTTTGCTAACCGTTCAAACTCCTCTATATACTCCCATATTGACCCTGTTTGTTTCAGTTTTGCTAATTCAGGGCCTGCATCTTCATATATCGTTTTACCAAAACTATTTGTAATTTCCCTAGAAAATTGATCCCAAGTTGTGATAGCATCCCCTTTTACCCACCTATACCACTGTAAATCTTTGCCATCAATATGGAAAGTTGCTAAACGAATTTTGTGATAATCAGGGGTCATATAGTACTTAAAATATTGCTCTACTTGAAACAACCATCCTTCCACATCAGAGCCATCAAAAAGAGAAAGATAAATTCTTTCACCCCTTGTTTTCTCTTGTCCACAAATAGTGCGATTCTGAACAAGCTCCATAAGACTCTCGAGAAATGAACTCTGGTTAGAAGTCATATTTTCTAACCTCTCTGTTAAGTATGTGATTACCTTCTCCATTCTCGCTTTCTTTTGTTGTCTTTTTTTGGTCATAAACATGACCGTTTTCTCTTGATACAAATTGATAAGAACTGGTAGTTCTTATCTAAGGCCAGTAAGTAGTAGATAATATATAAATAAATAAAAAACATAACAATCTTATAAAACTTTTTTATGTCTCTACAAATATGAAAGAAGTCTATTAATAAATGCTTAGTTAAAGACTAATCCTAATAGAATTCTGATTTCTAAACATACAAGAATCTTAAGGAAGAAAAACTCTTGCGAGTGAAAAAAATTCTCAAGCTTCATAGCAATATAATTCCCTAATTAAAAACCTAATATAATTTGAATTTCTAATACCTAGAAACCTAATCTAATTTATATTCCTAGTGCATAACAGATTAGAATCATCCCTTATCAATTATATATTTAATACTTGTTTACTTTTGTTTCTACTGTAAAATGTTCATTTCCAGTAATTACAAGTTGTTTATGCACGTGTGTGATCCTTAATGCATAGTTTCACATGTACAGTTACACTTCTAATATGAAGTTTCCTTTATGGCACAAGTAAAACTTGGCACAGTTAGTTGCTTATTCATATTTGTTATGGAAATGATAATCCACTTTATTAATTTCTTTACACTTGAACTGTAGAAACATCGAAGTACCTATATTTAACAAATCGGTGGTGCAATGGTAACACAACTGATTCCACGTCAGAAGATGTGTGTTCGATTCACGCTAGATTCACCCATTCGAGTATATCAATTTTGGTATCAACTTGGGTTGTTGACACCAAATTTTTGTGTCAACTTCGTTTTATTGACACCAGATTATGATGTCAGCATAACTTTTTTTTTTCTTCTGAATTTTTAGTTTTGGCGTCAACATGGGTTGCTGATACCATATTTTTGGTGTCAACTTTGGTTGTTGACACCAGATCTTGATGTCAACAACAAAACTTTTTTCTGAATTTTCAGTTTTTGGTGTCAAATTGGGTTGTTGACACAACATTATGATGTCAACTTTAAAATGTTGACACCTGATTTTGGTATTAATTTTGGTTGTTGACACCAGATCATGGTGTCAACTTCGGTTGTTGACACCATAATCTTGACCTAACTTATTTCTAAATAATTTTTGTATCAAGGGTACAACAGCCAGACACATGCCATCCATGTCGTATAGATTGATAAGAAGTACGAACATCCATCAAATGGCCTGCAACTACCTCATCATGTGTGGCAACAATCATCTTTTGCCTCGCATGGCCGAGACAGATGATATGAGTTACCAAAAATATCGCAATCATCTCAAAATTAGATGATATGAGCGACAAGGTGCTGGACCATATTGCATTGCATTGCGTCTGCCTACGTACTCTAACCGTACCTTGAAAGGATCAAGCATAGACCGTAGTTTATCCGAAGGGTCATCTCGAATGGGACAAGAAACTTAAGCCTATTAAGGCAAAGCCAACATCGATGCCAAGGGCCAATTGTTTCAAAAGAATATGCTTAGGCATATAAAATTTACGTCACCAACAATTTTCAACTTCTGTTCAAGGCCAAAGGCAAAGCGAAGCCAAATCCAATAAGCCAAGGGACTTTCGAGAGATATGCACAAGGTTGTGCATATATAATGTCACATAGTATGCAAGTACGCATTTCCGAGTAAGCAACACGGATGAATGATGCTTACACATCAAGTACGTATGCAATTTTCCACCTACTTTTCCGACAAGCATAATAGTGCATTAGTATTATGATACTTACTCGGGTAAGCTTCGTAACAACATTGATTACTCCTTGGGTAAGCATCCTCGAGTGAGCTTTAAAGCATCAGTGATGCTTCCTTGACTAAGCATCATCGATTTCCAACCAACACCTCTTCCATATATATGTCTTAAGCGCATTTCCACATATTTGGAAATGTAGGGTTGGTGCCATGTACTAACTTCCACCTACTTCGCGACAAGCATAATATTCCATTAGCACTATGATGCTTCCTCAGGTAAGATTCGTAACAACACTGATGCTTCCTTGGGTAAGCATCCTTGAGTGAGCTTCGTAGCATCAATGATGCTTCCTTGGGTAAGCTTCGTAGAAACATTGATGCTTCCTTGGGTAAGCATCCTCGAGTGAGCTTTATAGCGTTAGTGATGCTTCCTTGGATAAGTATCAACGGTTTCCAACCAACCTCTCCTCCATATATATGTCTTAAGTGCATTTCCACATATTTGGAAATATAGGGTTGGTGTCATGTACCAACTTCCACTACTTTCGCGACAAGCATAATAGTATAATTAGCACTGTGATGCTTTCTCGGGTAAGCTACGTAGCAACAATGATGCTTCTTTGGGTAAGCATCCTCGAGCGAGATTTATAACATCAATGATGCTTCCTTGGGTAAACATCATCGATTTACAAACAACACCTCTTTCCTATATATGTCTTAAACGCATTTCCATATGTTTAGAAATATATGTTGGTGCCAGCTTCCACCTACTTTCGCGACAAACATAACGATGATGTATTATCATGAAGCTTCCTCAGGTAAGCTTCGTAGCAACATTGATGTTTCCTTAGGTAAGCATCCTTCGGTAAACAACATTGGGTCAGTGATGCTTCCTCAAGTAAGCATCACAACATAATAATGCCTTAGTACTATGATGCTTCCTCCGGTAAGCAACATTCGTTAATGTTGCATCCCTTAGTAAATACCAAGTATAATGATGTTGTAGCATCGTAATGCTTCCACTAATAAGCAACATAGGTAAATGCTGCATTTCTGAGCAAGGGACAAGCTTAGCATCAAAATGCCAAGATTGTGCATTATTTTTACCTAGTGTGCATCGCAAGTTCAAGGTGATGCATTTATCCTAAAAGTGCATCACAAGTATACATCACCACTAAATAATGAACTTCGGGACAAGATGGACCACTTTTGCAAAGTGTGCATCGTAGGCTTGAGGAGATGCATCGATGACGCATTCCAAGTACACAACACAGGCCTGAGATGATGCTTCATCTCGTTCAATGATGCATTCTAGAGTATGCGTCATGCAAAAAATTTAGATGTTACGATAAGTTTGGAATCTCTACTTCCATCTGCATCTTGTATATTATATTAGTGTTTTCCTTTAGCACTATGCGTATGAATTTAAGTTCATATGTTTTAAATAATATAAGAAGAACATGGAAACATATGCAAATACATTTTGCCGGGATAGATTAATTCTATTCATTTTTTCTTTTCTCACTTATTTATTTATATATTTTCTATTGTATGTCTTGTTATCATATATGGATGAACCTAAGAGTCTAAGACATGATGCTTAATGATGGTTAGCAGAGCATTTAGCTAACATGGTTATGATGGTTGTTGTGGCATGTTCTAATTGTCAAAGACAGAAACATAACTGCGACAGAGTTAACAGTCCTTATTTATATTTTTATTAATTCGTTAAACCTTGATGGTGTTAGCACTAAAATCAACCAAAAAATGGCTGCATAATCTATTATGCAGCTAAAGAAATGGCTGCATAACCGATTATGCAACTACAAAAATAGCTGCATAATCTGTTATGCAGTTGAGAAAATGACTGCATAATGCATTATGTAACCACTTTTTGTTATCATTGAAACCAACCGAAAAATGATAGTATAATTTATTATGCAGCTATAGAAATGGCTGCATAACCTATTATGCAACTACAAAAGTAACTGCATAACTTGTTATGCAGTCGAAAAAATACATTATGCAGCCACTTTTTTATTAACACTGAAATTAACCAAAAAATGACGACAGAATTTGTTACGCAACTATAAAAATGATTGCATAACCTGTTATGCAGTAATGCCTTCATAATTGTTATGTAGCCATTTTGACGACTGCATAATAATTTTTGGTGTATTGCCAATGCATCCTTTTTTTTTATGCATCATTATGGTTGTTGCTTAACAATTTTGATGGTTGCATAACAAGTTATGCATCCACTAACCGACATTTATGCATCCACTAACAAGTTATGCATCCACTAACAATATTGGAACAAGTTATTTTTTCGTAAGAAGTTAAAATTTGATATTGATGTTTGTACTCGTTGTGTAGATATCTTTAAAAGCTTTCCAATGAGAATTTTTTTATAAAATCCAAGATACGGTTTTTCATACATATTATATTGTAGTTTTCTTGTCAATTATACCCTTGGAAAAATAGGATGCATAACGAGTTATGCAGCTACTTTATTGAGGAGAGAGAAAATTCATTCGTTATGTATGAAATTCATTTAAGGTACTTGTGTCTTGTTCCTCTCTTTTCATAATTTCAAATAATTATGGGTCTGACAACAACTATATATCTTGATCCAATATACCCCTGTAACCCTCCTTCTCACCTTTTTTTTTCTTATTATTTGCAACTTCTAGTAACACCAAATATGAACTTTTTATATATGTAATCTTATTGGCGAGTTTCTAACACAAAAAAAAAAAATTGGGTTAGAATTTTTTTTCCTCCTTTTGATTTTGCTACCTATGAAATATTGATTTTTCCCCAATCTCACTTTTATTTTTGTAGCTACTCATATAATTTGTAAAAAACTGAATTTTCACAAATATTTCTATTTTGTTATAGAAAACTTAGTTGTTCACCAATCTCGCCTAGCTCGCTATTATTGGTGAAAACTAGATTTTTTACATATCACTTTTGTTTTTTCTGCAGGCAGTGGATTTGAAAGCTAGAATTTTCATATATCTACCAATTCCATTCTAGGGAAACTATTTAAAGTCTACTAGTGAAGATTTATTTTTCACCATATATATATGATTTGTTAAAGGAAAAACTTATTTCTTATGAGAATTTGATTTTTTTACCAATTTCACCTAGCATTATTCTTAAGGAAAACTAAAAATTTCAACAATATTTCCATGTTGTTAAAGGAGGCTTATTATGGGCTAAAGCTTTACTTTTCACCAATCCCTAGTTCGACCAGAGAGAAATGAGTTTTTTAGGGCACGTGATAAATAAAAAATAGTAAAGAGTAATTTAAGAAATACGGATTTTTTACGCTATTTTCTCAACTGTCTTGAAAATAAATTTACTTATTTTGAGTAAAGGTTATTAATGTTATCAACTTCTAGTGTATCTAACATATGCAATTTTACGGCTGGTTCCCAATTCATAGACAATCACAAGACTACAGGTAATTTTTTGGTTAATTAGGTAGCAAAAAAACAATGATACTAGAACCAGAGCAAAAAATAATTAAATATATATATTTTTATCTATCTAAATTCAATTGACCTAGGATTTTCATGGCTCGAATCCAAAATAAATCTAAGAAAGGGATTGTAGAAGAACTGAGAAGGCCACGATATATGTAGGAATACCAAATCTTACGAGATTACCGATCCATATAAAACAAAACAATCTTAATCTGCGGATCTCTAAATTGGTATCCCAAAAAAAATTGGTATTCTCTTTATAAATCATGAACTAACAAATATTCTACCTTTAAAGAAAAAATATTCTTCCACTCCCTAGATCAAAAACACACTTTTTATAACGAAAAGTCACCTTTTTTTTTCTTGTATATCAATGGGTTTTAGTTATATAACGGAATACATGACACGAGGGCTATTTCGAGAAGATAGATTTAAAAAAAAAAATTGACAAGACTCATGAGGAGCAAATTACTGACAAAGGCAGGAAAAAAAGAGAAGATTATACCAAGACCTCAGAAGACAAAGAAGAAAGAAAGCAAATAAAAACGAAAAGAATAAAAATCATGATACAAATTATCGGAAGCGTCCACTACTAAGAGCCCGTAGAAGCTCCCCATTTAGCCAAAATATCTGTGAATATATACAAATATTCTTTTGAACACATGACGCCATCTGGAGCCATGAGTTATGCTACGAACAAGAAGCATATGATCAAAAGAGATGTACTGAAATCCTTATCCGGGTTCACCTTATCACATCTCGAGGAGGAGATGTGGAAGATCCGTAAACGATCCGCTGAGAAACCTAGGCGTAACTCGAGTCAGACATGTCAGATGCGTGGTTGGACTCCACTCAGCATTAAATGCTAGCTCAGAGAAGCAGAGACAGGTGGAGGCTTCTTAGCGGATCAGATCCTTAGTGGGATCACACGGGCACATGAAAAAGACACATCAATCAGTTGCGCAACGAAAAGCAGCTAGCAAGACAAAAGTCTATAAATACCAGACTTCATCTCAAGAGAAGGGGTCGAACAATTTTCAGAGCTAGGAGAGAGAAGAAAGTACAAATTTCAGTTAAATCACTTCATTATAATTGTAGTCTTTCTACCCTTATTTATAAACCATACTAAAACACTTAATAAAGTTTTAAACTCATTACCCGTCAACATAAACACTAATTGAATCACGTAAATCCGTTGTGTAGAGTGTGTGAATTGGTTACTTGCTATGTTTTACTTTATACTTGTTTATATTTTTATGATATACTTGCTTATTCATACTATCTGAGTAACACATCCTATTTAACTTGCTCAAACACATTACTTGATGTTTTACGATTATAGATCTTATTTTAGATTATTCACCATATTTATATTCAACATAAACCATTGGAAAATTACTAGTTACAAGATCTACTACCGCATTTCATTACTGAACTGTGATAAGAACATCAGATTCTCAGAAGAGAAATAATAAAAACTTCGGATATTAAGAAATTTTAACATCGAAGAGAGAATTTTATTTTGTCCCCACCCTTAAAAACAGACAAGTTTAGACATTTGCATTTGCATTGATGAATTATTTCTGTTTAAACAAGGTGATAAGTTGGTGTTGATTTTTTTTTTTCTTTTTTCCCTAAAGTGATTTGGTTTTCAAAATTTGACATACTGCACAGAGTGCAATTTTGTACACTACAAAATCTAGCTTTTGAGTCTTTCACTGGGCAAAAGATCCTTTACCAGCCCTCATGAGAGAAATATACAACAATTCATTCCATGTATCCGGTATACCGGGCAAGCACCAATGAAAACAATCTTGATGTTTCTTGAATGCAATCCTTTCTTGATCAGATGAGTATTGTAAATACAATGAAGGGTGTCCGTCGGTTCGATAGTAAGAAAGTTCGCTGATATTCAGATATAATACTGGAGTTTTCATTCGCCGTAACGTGTCTTCAAGTATTTTGACCTGTGAAGGATTCCTTGCCCTGTATGTTTCGTTACTCGCGATTGGTTCTGTTTCCCTGTTGCATATTCCACCAGTGTTCCATTTACCTCCACTGCATAAAATACACCAATATAAGTACTCAGTTTATATAATCAAAACAACTAACTGAAGAACGTATTCACGGTCACTTACTGGAAATGGGAAACTGAATATCCTCTGAAAACAACTTGAGATTTGTTAGAATCAATGTTGTTGTCAATCCATTTGCTGATATGTCTTGAATCAGTCGTTGGCCGGAACTCTACGGGGAGTCCGAGGGGCAGAACCCCTCGACGGCCTAAACGGTATACGTAATGTATTATCACTGGGTTTGTTTCCGTTATTTAGTTGAATTAGGGTTTATTTCTTTGCCCTATATATATATACACACATTGTACATAGAATATGTTTGGAACTCAGTATTCTACTCTATAATAAAACTTTGTTTTCTCTGTTGTGGATGTAGCTAACGTAACAGTTAGTGAACCACGTAAATCTCTGTATCTCGATCTCTAATATTGTTCTCGTTCGATCTCTCATTACAACACCATTTCCACCACGTAGTAACAGCTTTCTTGTATGCTTCACTAATCTCTAGTTGTCGGTAGAAATAATCACCTTCTTGAAAGTAGTTTTTCCTGCAATTTAAGCAACACCAGCACATCATAAGCAACAATCATATACATACACAAATACTATACTCTATTCTTATTAGACTCACCCATTTTGAACTTTAATTTTAACCCACCAATGCCATGAATCGAATACCACAATATCAGCGTCACGGTAGTATGGTGATGCACACGGGTCAATCAAATCCAATTTCATTGTCTCCGGCACTTGTTTCGGTATACTTTCCTGAGTTCTGCGGTTCTCCAGTTGTGTTTCGTAGACTAAAAAAGGAGACCAAACAAATCTATGGTACAATTGTAGTCCTAATAAGAAGAAGATAAAACAATTAGAAAATCGTCCAACCATAGCTTCATTTTCTTTAGGATTAGTTAAGTAAAACTTGCCTCGTATCTTGGTGACATGTCTCCTCTTATTTTGTGTTCCATACTTTTAGATACCCAAAAAACTCTGCTCTTATCTGGGATGGCATTCCAAAGGATACATATTAAAGATTCAAACATGTTTCTGTTCAGAGAATCCCCTGCAAATGCAATCTTTTTTCCTCTTAATCTCTCTAGAAAATCTGTTTCATTCAGAATGCTGCAAGAAAGAAACAAAACAATCAGAATTTGGAAACCCTCATTTTTTACTGTTAAGAGTAGTCCGACATTGCCTAGAGGACCCTGGATTCAATTGGTGCTGATTAAACCCTGTGACATATTACTATTACACCGTGCATTTTCTGGGTGAGATTGCCATTGCCATTGTCATTTTAGATATGCATCATCAGGTCTCCCATTCTTGTAACAACTGAAAGGGTTTCTTTCGATATAAGGACAAGAACCAGGAGGGTAAATGGTTTTCTTCCATTGACCGGCTTAACCCATTCACCCTTAAAGATATTACAATTATGGCCACTGGATGCGGAATTTTCGTCAGTACTAGTTCCCTTTTTCTTCTCATTATACAATCTAATACTATCTTCAGTAGGACTACCACTGGAAACATTAGAACTCGAGTAGCTTGTTAATTTACTACTGCTTTCAGTTCCATTCGGATTTTGAGATGTCTTTCGACAACTCTGGCAACGAAGAAGATATTATTGTCTGATACGCCTCAAAAGAGTTTTCCAACAACAGCTGATCAGAAGAATTGAAGGGAGACAAAGTACTACTCGAACTATCGTTTGCCAAGTGAGAAAAAGAATTTTTTTGGTAAAATGTGTCAAGATTGATTTGCACGGGATTCATAATGGATGGGGTAAGAAAGGGGAACATGAAGATAGTTGATATAAATACAAAGGCCGAAGCTCCAAAAATGAAACCAACTGCAACAATTATTGATGATCTTTTCCTCCTTGAATGCGATAATTCTACACATAGCTTCTCCCATATTCTAACCTGCTTTTACATGAAAAAAATTCTTGTAGGAAACTAGATGATAATTGGAGCAGCTATGTGCGCTGTATAAAGCTCACTTGGAACTCACTGATCTATTATATATAGAACTCATCCTTCTTATCAGTGCAGATATGCAAACATTAATTAGGCGCAAAACCAGAGATGTCAATAATTTAGTATTCGAGGTACAAACTTCATTATTCTCTGTATTCTAGAGTTACCTAGTTAATAAAGGATTAGTAGCCACAATTTTTAAATTATGGGTTTGCTACTTTAATTAGCAATAAGCAGATTCATTATACTGCCGGCCTTAAAGAGAGTCCAAAGAATAAGTAAGAGGGTGTTTGTTTTTGCATTTTAAAGTAATTTTCACTTCAAATGTTTTTAAAATGGTGGGGACCTAAAAAAAATAGGGTGTTTGTTTTTTGACTATATAGTGATTATCACTTCAAGTGGTGGTGATTTGAAGTGCAAAATACGAAGTAGCAAAAAGCTACTTCAATTTTACCACTTCAAATATTTATCACTTACTACCATTTTTACCCTTTAACAACTATTAATATTCCAGGTAAGTTCACAAACCCTAATACTCTTTATTTTATTATTAATAAAGAACGTCAACCAATTCGTGAAGTTTGGAGTTGTATACTTCGTTCAAGCTACTCAATAAAATATTCAACGAATTGTCTTTAGATGCTTCTCGTTCATTATATGAAAGTTTTCATCTGAATTTTTCATCCTCTTTACCTCGTCTGTTGCTCGTAGATCTTGCTTCTGGAACTTTAAAAACTGATTCAATTCAAAGGATTTCTAAGGTATTTGGTCAGTATTTAGACTTTGTTACTTTAGAAGATAATTTGTTTTCACTTGCACAACCATCTTGTTATGTTCCATTGAATGATCCTTCATCACTTTTGTTACATTCCATAAGTACCTTCAAATTTGAGCAGGATAGTCAAAAGGTTTGGTTAGTTTCAGGGTGATATAAACGTGTAGGGTGGAATAGCAACGGAGTCTTGCGTTCTCCTTTAGGTTATATACCAGGCTAATTTCTCAATCTGGTTAACGTACAAAGAATGCTGTGTTAAGCTATGAGCTGCTCCGCTTCATAACTAACCTTTAGATACCACTAGAGCCGGTCACATAAAGCTTTTGAGTTCCAACTTTGGTAGCACATAACATCACACAAGTATAATAAGTGCTGAAGTCTGAAACACTTGGATGCATGAAAAACTTAAAAATCTGGGGTCTTACAAGCTGCAATATATACATCTTGCAGTACTGTTCAGATTTCAAATATCATATTGCGGAAAGTTGTTTAGTTTTGATCTCATATTTGTGGGTTCTGCAGACTGCAATACCTTGAATTTATATCCTACAATCTTGTATTAGCTTGTATTCTCCTTTAGGTTATATACCAGGCTAATTTCTCAATCTGGTTAACGAACACAGAATGCTGTGTTAAGCTATGAGCTGCTCCGCTTCATAACTAACCTTTAGATACCACTAGAGCCGGTCACATAAAGCTTTTGAGTTCCAACTTTGGTAGCACATAACATCACACAAGTATAATAAGTGCTGAAGTCTGAAACACTTGGATGCATGAAAAACTTAAAAATCTGGGGTCTTACAAGCTGCAATATATACATCTTGCAGTACTGTTCAGATTTCAAATATCATATTGCGGAAAGTTGTTTAGTTTTGATCTCATATTTGTGGGTTCTGCAGACTGCAATACCTTGAATTTATATCCTACAATCTTGTATTAGCTTGTATTCTCCTTTAGGTTATATACCAGGCTAATTTCTCAATCTGGTTAACGAACACAGAATGCTGTGTTAAGCTATGAGCTGCTCCGCTTCATAACTAACCTTTAGATACTACTAGAGCCGGTCACATAAAGCTTTTGAGTTCCAACTTTGATAGCACATAACAACACACAAGCATATTAAGTGTTGAAGTCTGAAACACTTGGATGTCTGATCAAACAGATCTTTCTCTTTATACTAGCACAAAGTTCAGTTATACCCACTCATAATTTGGTTCATTGTTGCATATACCAATCCATATTTGCCTGACTTTGGAAACCATGCTTCCCTACTATTTTTTAAATGAGTGTTACACACCAAAAGAATAGCTTAATCTTGAGCATGTGTGTTGTTGGTACTTTACTGTTATGCTGAATGATCTAAAGTATGCATAACATCATTGACATTGTTTGAGAACTTTTGAACTTTTGATTGTTGCACATTTCTAAAACATCGTGCTTTTACTTCTATTGTATTATTTCTAGAAAGCACGGAATGTGATAAATACTCTCATACAAAACATGTCAGAAAAGAAAGCAATGGCAAAAAATTAAACCAAAACGGGTTGTATGGGAGAAACACAAACCAAAGCCCGGAGTGTTCTCTTAGTTCTGATAAAGTGTAGCTGTTAAGGGTTCTTAATCTGCAATGGAGAAGTTGAGGCAAAGTATAAGATGGATAGGCTCTTAAGATACGACACAAACTTAACTGCATTTGCAAAGTACGTAAATAAAACAATGAACTTAGTCATCTTAAGTGTAATAACAGTCGAATGACTTGGTCAGGTGATATCATAGTATACTCATAGTGTTTCTGTGGTAACAATATAAGTATGTTGATATGTTGGTTTTAGCAGTGAAGATTTGAGGACTCTTTCACAGCAGTAGTTTACTAATCCTTATGTAGGTTACCTCTAGGCATCTTTTTAAGTAGTTAAAGATTTTCCTTTTTGGTTGACTAAATTATCTTATTGTGAATTATTTTTCAGATCTCATAAAACTTATGGTGTATTATATATATATTGTTTCGGAATTGCTCTATCTAGTGGGTGGTTTTTTTCCTTTTGCATTATGTGTCTTAAATATATGTGTAGGATTTGAAACAAGATGGATAAGAATGAGAAAAGAAGTCTTCATGTATGGAAAGAGAAGCCTGAAATGGAGAAGGAGTTTATCCGCTTATGCTTGGAGGCGGTTAATCAACACGGATGCTCAGGAACTTCTCTAAAGTCATGGACTAACATCTATACTACCCTAAACACCAAGTTCCAACAGAAATTTGATCAAAAGGCTGTGGAAAATAAGTGGAACAATTGGAGTTACATGGTGTGGATAACATTGACCCACAAAACCGGCCATGGTTATAATGCTGAAACTGGAACATTTGATTGGCCCGATGAAGTTTGGGAAGCAGAAATCAAGGCAAATAGTCATTCATTTTATAGTTGTAAAAATTTGTCATTTGATTAACTATATAGTCTAATTAGTTGAGGACAAGTTCTTATTACTAGTAGTCTAATTTATTATCACATAACCAGAGAGACGGGAGGGTCAGCAAATTTAGGAAGAATCCTTTACCTAACTGGAAAGAATTGGAGGAGTTATTCGAGGGCACTTTTGCAACTGGTTCCGGGGCATGCAGTAGCATGGATGCTGAATATGATGAGAATGAGGTTAATTTACCTACTGGTGTGGAGTTTGATGCATGGGTACATTTGGATGATGATATTCTAACTTCTGCAGGTGATTCGAGTGAGATGAATGTAACCATTAATGTCAAATGAGGAGAGTTCTGCAACTAAGAAGCCCTCAAACATAAGTGCCAATTCTTATGAGAAAAGAAAAAGAAAAAGTGGGGAATATAGTGAGCTCTTTGGAATGATGAAGGAGAATTTGGATCACAACAAGGAAGGTTTAGATTACTTTAGGAAGAAAGTTGAAGAGGAGGAAACATGAGCTTACTCTTGAGTTGCATGTCTTCAATTGTTAGAAGCAATGTTTGATATGCCAGAAATTGGCATAGACAGAACTATTGTCGGTCGAGCATGGAGCAAGATGGTGTCTAGTAGTGATTATCGTAAGGGTTTTGTAATGCTAAAAGACATCGAGATGAAAGCAGCATATTTTCGTAGCCTTGCGGATGCTTGATATTGATATAGTATTATGCTTGCACACTTTTTTTTTTTGTTAAAACTTTTTAACACTATATTTTGAAGTCAAGACTGATAAAAAAAAATTTATTTTGGTTAGATCATGTTGGTACTTTGTTTAATTTGGATTAAAACTTGTTTAATGCTTGTTTTGGATGAATGGTGATAACTCTCTTTTACATGAGTTTGAATTATGTTTCATGTTTAGTTCTTGTTTATGATGAATGATGAGTATCCTCTTTTATGTGTGTTTGATATATGCTCTTTTTTATATATCTCTAAGTTGAATTTGTTATATTATAATATTTTATTTCTATATTGTAGATGGTGAGCTCAATCAGGGAACTATTCATATACTTGTGCAAGGAACAAGAAAACTTCATGCTTATGGCAATGGCATCTCTTTTATGGCTTAAAGAATCTAAAGGAAGTAATGGTACTCGAAAAAAGATATGTATCTCGTCTCTTAGTGGTAAAGCTTACATGGAGGAGTTGCTGAAAGGAGAACCTATTGTAATGTATGAGCTACTTAGAATGGACACTCATGCTTTTACTCAATTATGCTCATATCTCAGAGAGAATGGATTGCTTATTGATAATAAGCATTTAGATGTTGAAGAGAAGGTTGCAATATTTTTGATGACAATTGGTCATGTTGAATCAAATTGAATGATTAAAAATCGGTTTCAACATTCCGGACAAACTATTAGTAAGTATTTTCACGAAGTGTTGAAAGCGATGTTTTTAAAATATCATGGCTATATGTGATTTCGATATGAAATTCTTATATGTGGTAGCTGGGTGGGAAGGTGTAGCTCACGATTCAAGAGTGCTATGTGAAATTATTCGTAACCCGGTATTTAAGTTTCCACTTCCTCCTCCAGGTAATTTATATTAATTTTATTTAAAATTTCTTATTCTTATCTAATTAATGAATAATTGTAACTAGTGTATTGGTCATGATTTATTTGTCTTGCTTCTTTGTTGTAGATAAATATTATCTATATGATCTTGCTTACTCGCACACGAGGGGTTTTATGGCTCCTTATCAGGGTCAAAGATATTGGTTGTCAAGTTGGAGATCCGGTCCCGCGGTTAGTAAAGAGGAAGCATTCAATCGTGCTTATGCTTGATTATGGAACGTGATCAAAAGGACTTTTGGTGTATTGAAGAATAGATTTAAAATATTAGAAAGAATTCCGTCTTATAGCTTGCGTACTCAGACACATATAGTAATTGCATGTATGATTGTTCATAACTATCCTAGTCGGTATTCTCTTAATGATGAGTTGTTTTCGCAATATGAAGATGATGATTTTGTGGTTAACGACAACGGGGATCCGATGCTTCCTTCCGAAACATTTAGGCCTCAAGATCAATTTGCAATGGTCCAGCTTCGTGAGGAAATTCCCAACAAACTAGTTACTCTTAACAACAATTAAGGTTCTTGTGTTTATGTTTGTCGTGAATTTAAACTTTTGTTTGGTAGTTTTGGATTTGTTGAAATTATTATGTTTTTATCATGAGGAATGATGATGAATTTTATCATTAAAATGGAAGAAACATATATAAGGGTAAAATAGACAGTTGTAACATAAAAAGCATTTTAAAGTGAAAAAACAAACACATAACAACATTTTAAAGCACTTTAAAGTGCCTAGAAAACAAACACACATCACTTCAAAATATAATTTGAAAGTGCAAGTACTTTAAAGTGCTTTTCACTTTAAAGTGATAATCACTATATAATGAAAAAAAAACAAACACCACCTAAGTCTCTTTTAGTAACTCCATTTCTAACGTGTATTCTTTCGAAATCAGATCGACTGCTATGTTTATACTTCTAGTCATATGCATTAGCGTAAACTCGTTATGTTGTTCCACGATAGGATTATGAGAAAATGGGTTTATTGCCCTAGTATTCGTAAAACATGGTTTTAATAGACAAGTAGACATTATGGATGAGTGAGATGGACATTAAAATACTTAGACAAATTGGTTTTTTCTTCTATTTATCCTTTCTATCTCCTATTTAAAAACAAACCACAAAAAAATTTATAACTTCCAAAATGTATATCCAATTTTAATAAAACTTATATTTTTGGAAAGGGTTTTCAATTATCTACAAAACAAGATCCATTTTTGATAGTAGATTCGAAAATATTTTTTTTCGAAAAAAAAATAGCTAGGATGAAACTGGTTGCATCCTAACTTAAACTAAAATAGAAAAAATTATTTGAAATAACTAGGATGAAACTGGATGCATTCTGGCTTAAACTAAGGAAAAAAAATCATTCAAAAAGTTGCTAGGATGAAACTGGTTGCATCCTAGCTTTAAATAAAATTTAAAAAATTATATTACCACTAGTTCCATAAAAAAAAGATCCAGCACAACCACTACCAACATGTTCATTCGTAACAAACCCCACATGCACCATCACCTTCAATAGTAAACAAAAAACAACAAACATTATCATCAAATTTAACATAAAAATAAATAAATATCTAAATATGCATCATGAAACTAGATCCATACCGAGGAAAACATGTCTATTTGCAGAATATGCAGGATGAAACCAGATACATTCTGACGTTTTTTTATATCATAATGTGTAGGATGAATCCGGTTTCATCCAAGTCTAAACTAAGATAAAACTGGTTTCATCTAGGCTTAGTCTGTAATGTACATGATTTAATCCAAATTTAACCTACTAATAAGGATTACAAAATGTTAAAAAAATGATCAGTAATTAAGTCTTTTAATTTATTATTTAAATTTCCGCTTGTTTGTGGAAAATGTTAACACGGGTCACGAAGACCTGTACATTGAAGTAGGCATGCTTATTAAATTGTGAATTACGAAGGAAACAAGATACTTGATCGTCCTATTGGAGTAACTCAATAGTCAACATGTCTCATTGTTTCGAGTAGATGTTAGATGTTCCATCATCAAACGGCTCTTTCGAATAAACCCCATAGTTCCATCTTGCTATCTAAATTTCTTGTTGTTCTTAGCTTCCTACAGATCTTTTACCTCATCGAAAAGTTAGATCAAATCCACTAACCAATAATTAATTAAATCCAGGTGGTCATCACCATCAGAATTTTTTTAACTATATTTGGACGTGATGAACTGAACATGAAGAAGGGTTTGTCGGTGGAGAGATAATAAACAAGGGTATTTTAGTACATGAAATATAAACATCAATTATAAAAATTGGATAAAATATCCAATTAGATATTAGAAAAATATTTTAAATATATTTAGATATTCAAATCGTATCTATTTTTATATGTCTTTTGACCCATAAAAACAAATATAAGGACTATTGAACCAATTAATTGATACTTAAATCTCCCACTGAATTTTTTTCTACCATGCATTTAAAATTTAAAAATGAATTAATATTTGATTAAGAAACTATAAATGATAAAAAAGAAAGAGGATTATTTTTTGTGTGGTACATGGATAATACACCAGAACGGGCTTTGGTACTTAGTAGTTACCACCACTTTGCGAGACTACATTTGACTTAACAAAGGCTATTTACCCTTATTTATGATAGTAGTATTACACTAAAACTAACTTAATGTTTGTAGTTTTTATCAAAAAGTAAAGGTAATATAGGAAAAAGGATACATTTTTGTAATTCCCATTTTCTTTTAATCTAATACAAATTTGTTTTATGCTTATAGAACTTGGACAGAGGGAGTAATAATTTACTGCATCATATTCTACTAGTAGGGCTGCACAGGAACCGACCCGAAAAACCGCACCCGCCCGAACCCGACAAAACCGCGGGTTTTATAACCAAACCGACCCGCTACGGGTTGGTATACGGTTTTGAAAATTTAAAACCCGGTCACCACGGGTCGGTTTACGGGTATAGTGTAGCACCCGCCCAAACCCGCCCGTTTAACCCGTTTATTCTGAACCTGTGATGTTGTACTGTTTTGTCAAGATGTTTTCACACTGACCTGTACTTCAATACCCTTCCCTATTATTTTTATGTCAAGGAGGACTCTCTCAGCTTTCAAACAAGACCAAAATTTCTGAATTCCATTGAGAAAAGATTTTTGTACGAATTTTTGATTTCAAACTGCCGAAACTGCATTTTCTGAATACGGGATTCATGTTCTGTTTTTGATGAGTCTTTTTAACATAGCTATAAATCTTACTGTATTTTCTTACAATTTTATTGTGTTAGCTTATTCTTTCTAGTTTCAAATGAGCCGAAAATCACTCATTTTCATTGTGTAACGAAGCCTACACAAATTTCCAAAGACAGACTATTCCAAACTAAAATTTTCAGAAATCATTTAAAAATCTTACCATTTCAAGTTCTATAATTGCCACATGAACTTCTAAGATAACGATATAGATTCAACTCCATACAAATGATAAGAAAGCAAAGAAAATAAATTAATCCTTGTTTTTGTGGCTATTGTATATCCCTTGTATAATTGTATTTGTTATTATATTTTGACGACATTTGGTGTTTTTTGTTGTTTCTTAGGAGGCTTAATGGGTGATTCATCAACTCAATCTCTATCTGCCTTTTTTTTCTTTTTCTTTTTCTTCTTTTTTTTTTCTGTTTTTAGTGTCTGTTTTTAGTGTTTTTTGCTGCCAGTTTTTTTCTATCTGCCACGGGTTAACCCGCGAAATAAACCGAACTCGCCCGACCTGCCTCGGGTTGAAACCGACCCGACCCGCATGTGGACGGGTTGGTATACGGTTTTGAATATCAAAACCCGCCTCTAGACGGGTTGGTAGTTGGTTTTACCCCAAAACCGACCCGCCCGCCCGTTGTGCAGCCCTATCTACTAGATATATAACATTTTCAAATGGAAAAATTGGGAATTTACCTATTTCTGGAGTGTCATTTGGGAATCCGCCCCACTTTTTCAGAATTTGGGAATATGCTTCATCTGTTAGTTATTCCATCCAACAGTGTTTACTAGTCAAACTCGTCACACATGTGACAAGTCATGTGTGACAAAAAGACAAAAATACCTTTTTATCACACGTGCAAACAACACACTGGGCGAAGAGATAGGGCATGCTGACCGATATGTGACACGTGTCACTGAAAATCCAACGGTTATAAAAACGTTCTACTTTTTCCAATTTTCCAATTTCTTTTTAATAAATTACCCACATGTCCTAGTAATCTAGATTTGTCCATGTGGGGCAACATTCACATCAAATCTTCTTAATCCGGTGAATCCAGTTCGTCCTCTAGGTGGGTCTGTAAATTGAAGATTATTATCCATCCTAGGACCTCTGAATGGCGAAGAAGATTGACCCAAAACATCTGCAATTCAAATGAGAGAAACCCAATAAATCATTAAATTGGAAACTGAGAACAAAAATTGAGTATGATGAAGTGAGCACTTGCTCACTACTAACTGTACCTGATAAGACTTGATTACGAGAAGAATCACGACGGAGACGAGAAAGGGAATCAGAAAGAGAAGATGATGTTCTATCAATAAGATCATTTTTTTTCAACGAAATTAGGCAATCGAGTGTTGATGCCATCGTAGAGGAGACAGAACGAAGATGGAATTTCAATCCTCCTAGCAGCAACAGGTGAACCAATGGGGTGATGATGATGAAGAAGATGCTTATTGTTTAGAAAAAAATTACTAGTTTTCTTTAGAAAAGTCATCGCCATTGGTTGATTTTGCCCATAATTCCCAAATATGTAAAAAATAGACTAGAGTTAGGATTTATTTTGCCCATAATTCCCAAATATGTAGAAAATAGACTAGAGTTAGGATTTAGGATTACAACACAATACCGAGTAATATAGAAATAAATCTATATTAGATTTTCTTACAGAAACATCTCCCTTCTTCACCGAAATTGATGTTATAAAAAAAAATGAATTTTAATCTTAATCCGGATGAAGACAGGTGGTGTGACCAGTCAAATTATGTGCAATTAATAGTCGTAAATCTTTTTCGAGATACAAATTAGTCAAGATGAAGATATAAATTAACAAATCATTCCAGGGTAAAATGGTAATTTGACCATCTCGCGACATGATATATTGACCGTTCAAACTCGAGATATTTACTAGTTAACACTCTTTGATGGAATAACTAACGGATAGGGCATATTCTAAAATTCTGAAAAAGTGGGGCAGATTCTCAATAGACACTCCAAGAATGGAGCATATTCCCAAGTTCCCCTTTTTCCTTTTCAAATTCAATGAAAACCCATAGAAGAATTTTTGGAGATGATGATGAATTGCAGATTCTTACTAGCTCTAATCAAATAGATAAACAAAATCCACCTCTAAAATAACAAAAAGAATTTAAGAAATCAAGTAGAAAATAGGAGAGGATGATTGGACCAGTTGTTAAACCCAAAAAGAGAACGACCATCAGGTTACATGGAGAGGATTTCATTGAAAAGAAAGAAATGCACCGAATGTGTGTGCTAAAATATTCGAAACTAAAACCTCAATTAAAACCTATAGGTAATTTATGCGCTCATCTTGCATGGGCCTGGCCTTAATGAAATAGACTGCAACAACAAATTTATTTTCACCGAGCAAAAGATCCTTTACCACCTACCAAGGGAGAAATGTACAATAATTCATTCCATGTATCTGGTACACCAGGGAAACACCAATAGCCACAACCATGTTTCATCCTAGTACCTGCCGTTTTATTTATGTAAAATCTCGTATTAATTGAAGGATGTGCATCTGCTCGGTAATAAGTTTGTTTAGTGATGTTCAGATATAGTACAAGAGTCTTCATTCGACGTAGTTTGTTTGGATATCAGAAGTAGAAGTCAGAATCAAAAATATTTTGCTTCATAAAAAGTTAATCTTTTTGTTTGTAGAAATCGTTCTAAAATTATGTACCCAAAGTAACTTTTGACTATTTTACTTTCAGAAGTCAAAAAACAATTTTTTAAGTGGTATATAAACAAACTATAATAAACGTATTAAACTTTCAATTATTGAATCACTTAACATAATACACGTATTAAACCTTTAGTGATATTCAGCTATTGAATGACCTAACATAATACGCGTATTAAACTTTCCTTCTTTTATAATTCGCATAATATGTGATGTATCATTTTATAATTGTTTCCCTCTTTTATAATCCTATAATATCGACATATCATTTTCTTGGAGGTGGGCCAAGCCAACTGTGGATCCACACATTTCCCTTTTTTATTATTTTTTTTTTAAATTTCCTTTTTTATTAAATATTGGGCGTGACCTCTAGGTTATTATACTGTACTCCAACCATTAGGCTATACCTTAATTATTGAGTACTTTATATACTATGAACATATCATTATCATGTTTTCTATGTAATATTATATGCAGGAGTTTTTTTCATATAATTTAACGCAGCTAAAAACGAATTATACATATACGTATGCCGAATTATTATCTTAAAAACGAATTATATACATACGTATGTCGTTCCGAATTACTAACGAATCACGACCCGTTGAATGAATTTTTGACCGAATTTAACTTTTACGAATCTATATAATATTTATCGTTCGTACGTTTGCCGAATTCCAAATTACTAACTAGGTTCATGAGTGGTTCTGATACTCTACTGCCACTTTCACATTTTTTCCATGGACTTCCACTGAAATTGGACGCATAAGAATTGATCTCACCCATATATAACTAAATTGCAATTCACGATTTTAAAAAAAAAAATCATATGCACAATTCATCAGAAATGGCTAACTGAATGTCCTCTAAAAGCAACTTGGGTTTTGTTCAAATAAATGCTATTGTCAATTTATTTTCTCCAATAGTTTTTCTGCACAACTTGTCCCAAGGCAGGATAAAGAACTTTCTCCTCCCCACCCCCCCACCCCCAGACACATCGTGTAGTTTTTCTGCACAACATGTTCCAAGGAAAGATAAAATGAGGGTTCGTAATTGTCTTAGCGAGCTAGCGATAAAAAACACAACCATTCTTCTATGAAAATAAGGTCGTGATAGGCCTGGCGAGCTAGCGACGGACCAAAAAAGGGTGAGATCAGCAGTACCAAGATGGGTGACTTCTTGGGAAGTCCTCGTATACCTTTGTTTGGCGAGAATAGTACCAAAATGGGAATCTTCTTGGGAAGTTCTCGTGTTTCCTTTCTAACCTACCCCAACTTGTTTAGGACTAAAGGCCTAGAAGAAGAAGTAAGAGCTTTCATGTATTCTTTACTAATGTCTAGTTATGGATACAAATAATCACCTTCTTGTAAATAGTTTTCCTTGCAATTTAAGTAATAATAGTAGTCCATATTGTTAGCTCGGGACATCATACATATATATATATATAACTACATATTTAAGATATTTTTAACAAGAAAAGAATTCATAATGACGGGTGGTCTATAGTAAAATCTAAAGAATGTGGTGGTCTTGGAATCTGGAATTCTAATTATATGAACTCGGTACTTCTCAAAAAGTGGTGGTGGATATTTGGAACCGAAAATGATGTTTTTTGGAGAAAGATAATTGTGAAATTTTTTGGAGAATCATCAAACGGCCAGGAAATTCTTCAACCGAAACGGCCAAAGGGTGTAGTGTGTGGCACAATATTTATAATGATCTTGAGGATTTTCAGAAACATGTGAGACTTAAGATCGGTACGGGAAATGAAATAATATTTTGGGAAGATCTTTGGATATGCAATAGATTTCTATTGGAATTTGAAGCTTCAAGAACAAAATAGCAAGTGTTGTCTAAGTTATATGAGATTTCGAATAACGGCATCAAATGGAAGTTCGTGTCTCGAAGTAGATATTCTTAGGACATAACGAGGTAGGTTGCTTCCGTAAACTCATTAATAATAGCGGTGAATATTCAAGAAGGGGACTTAGACTCAAGATCGCGGATGATGAATAAAACTAATACGGTTGATGCTTATACGCTTAAGTGTGGTGTTGATTTTCTTCGTGAATCCACCGATATCAGCTTTCCAAATAAGATTATTTGGAGTCGATAGTATCCGTACAAAGTAAAAAAAATTCTTTGGATTTAATACCATGAAAAGTTAATGATGACGGACATGCTTTTTAGAAGGGGTATTAAAGTGGATGGGGTGTGCCAGTTTTGTGAATAAGAAGATAAAACATGTGTTTTTTTAATGATTTTTGACGAACAAAGAGAATTTAAGATTATTTTATCGAAGGATGAAACTTCAATTGGATTTAAATAGTAATATTACCATAACTATAAAAGCTTAGAGTCATGATTGGGGTGATGAACGTCTTAGCCGTATATGGAATAATTTTTTGATTATGATACAGTGGTGTATATGGAAAGAAATGAATTGTATTAAGACTCGAGCTTATTTTGGATGGATTCAAACACTAAAATGTAAGGTTTCACGGTTAACATGATGATATCTTTATGGGACACGAATTTCTATCGGCCGCTTTGAGGTGGATATGAGATGATTGGTGTAGGTTTTTTATTACTTTCACTTGGCTATTTAATAATTCTTTTTTGGGTGATCGATTCCAAACTTGGTCTTCTTTTTTCGTTTCGGTTGTATTTATATATTGGGTTGAGGTACCCCATTAAGTGTACAAAATATTTAGTATAGGGTAACTTCCATCAAATAACAATTTCGTTACTTTTACCTTATGTGAACGTTTGCGTGAAGTTGTCATTAGCATTGCAGATCATCATTTAGGTGCGCCCTCAAATTTTCATATTGTTGGTATACATACCAGAAAGTCAGGTTAAAGACACTAAACTAAACGTTGAATGGGAGGCGATCCATTGGTTTTGTATTTCTATCTCTTTTATTTTTAGTTGTATATTTTGCATATCATATTTGCATTCACATGTTTAATTTCATTGGTTCCTAAATCTATAATAAAGAAAATTCGGACGAAAAATTTCTCATCAGAAAATTCTTTTCTTGACACCGTCCGGTGAAATGTCTCTAAGAGACTTCGTTCGGAATCCGAATTGAGTGTTTAGCCCCAACTTTTGAAGGGAAAAGAGTCACCTTTCTTTTTCAAAGTGAAAATCTAAAATTTGGAGTCTGTTAGGTTGGATCGATTGGTCTGGTAAGTTGAGCTGTAAATTTTTCCATAATTTTTTTCAGATTACATATCAGTCACTCCAAAGCCATAACTGTCATACTTTTATCGAAACATCGTTCCCTTTTGACATGTTATAGAAAAGATGTAGGCGAACAACTTTCGTCAAGGATGTTTTGCTTAATTCCTTACCAATATGTACAATTTTCAAGTTTAATATATTGTTCTGTCAGATTTCAGAAATTTTGGTTTTGAACATTGAAAACAATATGAAGTTTAAGTGTTGGGGTTATTTAGCATATAATACAGTTTTTGGTAATTAGTTAGTTTTTACTTTTACAGGTCATTTTTTCGAATTTTTGTATATATTTGCTTGAACCTTCAATTTTATTCTTGCTTGCACACATGTGAGACCCAATTATATCGTCTTACGAGTGTCAATAATTTATTATCCTTTTGGTGAGGCATTAGTGGAGGATAAATTCTTATTAATTTCCCTCGAGGTTAATTTCTTTCGTATAGCATTGGTTTAACACATTACACCCTCTTTCTCAACAATTAAGCATGATAATAATATTTTTTGGTACTTCTAACTTCTTATTATTAGTGTGTAGAAACTTTATGTCCTCATAGATCTTTGAATGCTTGTGACTTTGTAATACTAAGAAGTTGGAGTATGTTTTGTTGGTGTACCTTTCGTAAACCCTCACGAGACTATGACTCAGCCGCTAGAGACACCTATGGGTCCAAAAGTGAGTTAGGTTAATTTAGGTAGGTAATTTGCTCTAGGAGTAGCAAAATATAAGTTTGGGGGAATTTGATAAGTGCATATATAATCCATGTTTATATTTGCTACAATTCTTGCATTTTACCTTGTTTTATGCTTGTTTTCTAGTTTATGTCTTATATTAGGTGAATAATCCAAATAGGATTTACAAAGTGTTAGAATGGGAAAAGAAGTGAAGTATTACAAATGAATAAGGACCAATGGTGAAAGAATGAGGTCATTCCGACATCGTATGAAGAAGATATGATCAAAACAAGAAAGTTGGGTTCAACCGTCGCATAAGTCCATCCCAAAAAAAGCGCACAAGATAAATCTTTTACGCCCATCAACGGATCCTTCTTTCAGTCTTTTATTTACTAAGGATTTGGGCAGGCTTTTTCCTAGATCTGCGGCCCAACTTCTATTTTGGACATGAAGAGCTATTTTTGAACGAATTATGTTGTTTATTTGGGGAATCTAAAATGAGGAAACTTGCTCCCAATGGGTTTCCATACCCCGGAATGAGAGGATACTTGAGAGTTAAGTATTAGAGGATATAA
Organism: Papaver californicum; assembly: GCA_023531435.1. NCBI lineage: Eukaryota > Viridiplantae > Streptophyta > Magnoliopsida > Ranunculales > Papaveraceae > Papaver > Papaver californicum. The sequence goes on from JAJJMC010011514.1 coordinate 4,387,453, forward strand.
AAGAAGACACATAAGGCTTAAACAAGACATCCTATCATCTAGTTCTCATACTACAATTCAAAAACCTAGGGTTTACCCCTTTAGGGGAAACCAACATATTTCTTGTTCTTCCTTGTATTATGAGTAGCTAATTTTCTATTGATTAAGGATGAATTCAATGTTCTAAACGTGAAGCTTTATTAGTCATACAAGTTCATTTGGAGTTTTAATCTATATTTGATTTATAGATTGTTTGAAGTGCACATTAGATTAAACTTTTGAACATTCTAATGCTAGTAAAGAGTTGAGCGATACGTAATTGTCGAGCATCTCCTACACGAGTAAAGAACGTGAGACCTTGCATAGGGATTATGTGGAGCAATCACGTATGGAGACAATGATAGGTTTCTGAGAAACCTATATGAAATAACCACAATCGCACGATGTCTACAATGTAGAAGCGGCAAATATGGGTCGAACCCACAGGGAATGGTGGAAATACTGTAATCAATATCTCTAATAAACTAACCAGAAATAATATCTTTTGGATTTTTTAGAAAGTTCAGAACAAAATGAAATAACAAATAATCCTAAAATACACAAAGTGGGGAGTGGGCTACTAGGGTTTTCGAATTCCACCAATTCAATAATATAAACTCTACTAATATCTAAAATATATTTCTTGTATTACTCGAGATAAATATTGAAATTAATCTCATGTCTCAGAACATGGTATGTTAAATTCTTAAATATTGTTTCTCTGCTGTGATTTTCTTCGCTTCATAGGTAATGATTCTAAAGCATTACATATCAATCCTAAAGCATATCACGTCAAACAACTTAATCAAAGCACGTAATATCAATTGAAAAGCATAAATAATCAAGAAAATCACATGAACGATTAAATACCAAGCTATATGAAGTGAAATCACTGGTCAATCAAATCATCATTAGAAATATCATTGTAGAGTCTATACAATTAAATTGGTTTCTATCTAAACCCTAAAAAGCAATTTAGCAAACCATGGAGATGGATTTATTAAAACCCATAAAAAGTATAAGAAAAGTAGAGAAAAGTAGAAAGCACCTCTCTAGAAATCACCAACCAAAACCCTCCACCAAACTCCAAACCACATCCCCCGAATAGACCCTGCTACTCTTATCTCTCTCTAACCTTTCCCAGTTGCCTTCCCTTTTCTCACTTCTTTTCACTTCTCAGATATGTCATATCTTATCCCCACCTTCTCTCAACCGTCACACCACCAACCGAACTTTGCTATCTTATCTCCTCGGTACCTACAATTAGCCTTCAACCAGAACTGAACTCCTTCCCCCCCTATATTCTTTCTTTATGTATCTCCTTTTATACTCTTTGTTATCTGAGAAGTCTGACTTCACACTTCACCAACCACACCTTCTCATCTTTTTCTATTTCACGTGTTATCTCCATCCAACGCTCAGTAGCCCACTCACTTTCTTTTTTTGTTATCAGACTATACTTTCCAAAACCCAAAGACCAACCGAGTCAGTAGCCGCTCCCTTTAACCAAACGAACAAATCCAAAAAAGACCCCACTTCTTTCTTTCTATCTTCATTTCATACGCCAGCACACCTACCACTTTTAGTCTATCTGCCTGACTCTCTTGTCACGTCCCCTGGACCAATATATAAATCTACTCTTTGACCATCTTTCAACTCTATCACGTGCTGTCACCTAGGCTAGATCCCATTACTTCACTTTCTCTCATAGGTTAGCCCAACACCTAGCAAGCATCCACTTCATCAGACTTTTTTTCTCACTTTCTCCTCATTAACCAAGCCACACCTCACTTCTTTCACCCTTTGTCTTCATTCAGCTGACCGAAACTCCAAGAAGTACTTCTCTTAAATTGTGGCACGCAAAACTCTAAGACCCTAGTCTCACTTTTTATATTTCGGTGCTATGACGATTCAAATAGAGCTTCGCGAATAGAGAGAATAACTCTCCTCTCAGTCTTGTCCAGTAATGACAGATCATCCCCTTTTAACCGTGTTTAGCTCATAGTTTTTTTGGTTTTATTGGTACCACCTATAAAATCATAAAAATAATAAAATTAATACAAAATCAAGTACTGGAAAATATAAATTAGGCGGTACATAGGTATAAATTATGCTCATATCGGAAAACACTGGTAAGTGAACCGAGCGTATTGAGTTTGACTGTTATGATCAATATAAATTCACAAACCCTAAAGCGATGAAGTTACACCTTGAGAGCGAACTTCTTGTGTGCTTTATTTATTGCTTTATTTATGCTTGCATCTTACTTATATCCCATTCTTTGTCAATCTGAGGGTCTAGTATCTTGTGTGGGATAACCTCAGACTGTGGGGTTTTCCTCAAAAAGTAGTACGGTGAGCGTGTAGAGGATCGAAGTTAGAAATGGGGGTGTTTATTTTTTTATACGATTGGCGAAATTTTTTGGTTTCGAAGGATTTGATGTTTTCAAATATTCAAGTATGAAGGATTTGAAGTTATCAAATATTCTAAGATGCATAATTTGATGTTGATAGGTGCATTATTTGCACTAGTTTGGTATTCTAATTCATTTCTTTCTTGTTAGTTTTCATATCATTAGGCTTTGGTTTTATTTGTTTTTTAATTCTTAGGAGTTTTGAAGTATATTCAACCAAAGAAGAAGAAAGGAGCTCATTGCTACATGAAATGAACAAGGAAATTGATTTCCACGAAGGAAGAATGACCAAGACCAATTTCAACTCGTTCAAATCCTGAATTTCTTATTACTATGTTGAATTTAATTAAAAGACGAAGCCAATATAAAAAGATTGAGGTCATTCTGAGTTCCGATGAGGAAGTTATGAGCAAAACAGTTGAAGAAAAAGATGTATTTCGAATCGGTTGATACAGGTGGTTCACATCAAAAAATTCTGAACGTAATTTTGGACAGAAAAACTTCACTTTTGAGCCTAAAAAAATCGTCACTTATGGAGGGTTTTATCCACCGATTCTATGCGATATTTTGGACATAAAACTCTTGTTTTTGAGGTTTTAGAATCGATGCTTATGGAGGGTTTTATCTAACGATTCTAGCACGACGTGGGCCACTTCTAAGACATGTTTTTGACTTCTAAATCAAGGGAACATGGTCCCATTAGGACTCTAAAACCTATATTACATGAGTAATATATAATAACACTTCCATAACTCTAAGAGATATATTCTACACAAGGAGACACTTGAGAACAATGAGCTAGGGCTTGGAGTTGCGATTGATCATCACGATTTCTAGGGTTTGCTTTATTTTCTTTCTTCTATATTTTCCATGGATTTTGAGAAATCCATGAGAAACTAAAATTTTCTTATTGGTTAGATATGTAATTCTAAGTTGGAAAATATGTTTAATAATTGAAGTATTCATTCTCATATGTTCATAATCACTTTATTATCACTTATGTTCTACCGTTTATAACGCCATGTATGATTGATTTCTTGTTTGTTTAAGTCGTGAATTAATTGAGCATACATTGATATCTATAGCTAAACTAGGGTTCGAAATCCAAAATTGTCGAAAGAACCTTGTTACAAGTAGCATAACACAGTTGTTAATGACGGGATGTTACCATGCAATTATGTAGAAACGTAACCAAGGTTAAATATGTGTGGTTCTTGCGCCAGATTGCTTAGAATATAAACTCAACTCACAAACACCATTTCTTTCATTGGGTTAAATTTGCTTTCGCCAAGTTATTCATTGAAAATGATTCAAAGAGTGGCTCTTGCGTCTTTGATGATAATAGGAGTTTTATCGGAGTAAACCTGCGATAGGATGCTCTAGGGTTATTGATATTGAGAGTGAAAAAATGTTGAGTATGATTCAGTTGATAACATGTTGGAAGATGAAAGATGAAACCTCTAACCAGTGTTTTTTATCTTTGATATTCGTTTTAATCTATTTGTTTTAGTATAACTTAGTTATAATCACAACCCAAACCCTTTTGTTTACATACTGTGGGAACGAACTTGTTCTTGCTAATATAATCTAATCCATATTTATGAAGTAAAGAACTTCAAAATAATTTTTCTTGGCTGACAACCGACCAAATTTTGGCGCCGCTGCCGGGGAGGCATATCGGGCTGTTATTTTGTTTTAATTTCTTATATTTTATTTTTGTATTTAGTTTTGAGAATTTTTCTTAAGGTAGTAGTTCTTTTGTGAAAACTTAGAGAGGGAAAACCAAGTCCCATTGGTATACGTCTTCGATCAGGCACTGTACTAAAAGACTTCGCAGATTCAGACACAGAGGAAGAACAAGAAGCAATAGGTGATGCAACCGTACACTCAATGAATTAGCTTCTCACAAGTTGGATAAGCAGCAGTGGTGTATTCAAATGATATCTACATTCGAGATCAAGCCAGGGTTAATTTGAGAACTCCCAAAGTTTCATGGAATGGCTAATGAAGATCCAAACAAGCATTTGATGGCCATGTTACCTAAGGATACTGACGCAGATGGAGTCATGTTACGAGCTTTTCCATTATCCTTGATAGATACTGCTAAGGAATGGTTATAATATCTACTTTCTGTCAGTGTCACAACTTGGAATGGTCTGAAGAAACTCTTTTTATAAAGATACTTTCCTGCATCGAAGGAAACTTAGATTCGGAAAGGCATTTGTGGCATTTAGCATATGGAGGGAGAGACATATGAATGTTGGGAACGTTACAAGAGATTGGTGTCTAGTTTTCCGCATTATATTGATTATCCAGTACTTCTACGAGGGTCTTCAAGCAAGTGACATAAATCTTCTCGATGTTGCAGGTGGTGGTGCATTAGTGAACAAAAAAAGTATCTCAAGCTAGAAAGTTAATTGAGAACATCCCAGCATATTCTCAAAAATTCTCAAGTCGTGGGTCAGAACCACTCTTCAGGAGATTTAATGAAGTTGGTGAATCTATTGAAGTCTTTCAAAAGATAGGCAACCTAACAGCGATGATGCAACAAATTGCAGTTGTGATACTTCCACTATCATCTTCTTAAATCTATGAAGAGGGTAATGAACAAGCCAATGCAATTTTCTAAATCAGCAGAGGCCAGGTATTATCCCTTCTCCAACACTTACAACCCAATATGGAGAGATCACCCTAATTTTAGCTATGCAAACAAGCAAGTTGCGGTTCAACAACCTATTTTCAACTGCCAGAATGGGTATCAACAACAACAATCTCATCCACACCAACAACCTAATCGGGGTTATAGCACGGATGACAAGGTCAATACAATTATATCAATGTTTTAACAGAGCCAAGAGAAGACGGATAACACCATCAAAGATTTACAAACGTAGGTTGGGTCAATGGAAAGTGAGTTGAACCATTTGAAGACACAAAATAGTGGGAAACTCCCTTCTCAACCTCTTAATACAAGGGAGAATGTCAATGCTGTGACATTAAGAAGTGGTACACAAACTGTGCAACCCGAAGATGGTGAGAAAAATAAAGACCCTAAGGGGCCGATTATGGAAAAAAAGATTACTGACTCTTCCCAAACTGAGGAGGTACCTAAAGAAAACTCTAAACCTCCTGTTTCTGCCTATGTTCCTCCTCTACCTTTTCCTTGTAGGTTTGCTAACTCTAAAAAGGCGGAACAAAATAAAGAGATCTTAGATATTTTCAAGAAGATTCATGTGAATATTCCATTTATAGATAGGATTAAACAAGTCCCCTAATGTGCGAGAATTCTGAAGGACTTGTACACCAACAAACAAAGATTAACCGGTAATGAGGTAATAAAAGTGGGGGAGAATGCCTCGGTTATCTTTCAAAAGAAACTTCCACTCAAATGTAAAGATCCCGGTAGTTTTGACATTCCTATTGTTATTGGTAACAAAAAATTTAATAGGTCTATGCTTGATTTAGGATAATCAGTAAATGTTATGCCCGCATCTGTATATGAATCTCTTAGTTTAGGACCTTTGAAAGAAATAGGAATTGTTTTATAATTAGATGACCGTTTTAACGTATACCCTAGAGGTATTATTGAAGATGTGCTTGTGCAGGTCAATCAACTAATCTTTCTAACAGATTTTTGTATACTAGAGATGACACATGGATCATCAGATTGGTCTCTACCTTTGCTACTTGGGCGTCCATTCATGCGAACGGCGAGAACCAAAATTGACGTTTTTAGTGGAACGTTGACAATGGAAATTGATAGAGAATTAATACGCTTCAATATTTACGAGGCGATGCGTATCTAAGTGATGCTCATTCTTGTTTTTCCATTGATGTTATTGAATCTTTATATCAACATATGTTTGATTTAGGGAGTGATGATTGTGGGTTCTAAAGATCTTAAGGATCCAAGAACCGAGCTTAAATTAAGGGATGAATTTGAGGAAGCTATTGGTGAACTCAATTTATTGCAGCAGTGCCCACTAACTCAAGATATTTTATTTATCTATTTATCATACACTAAGGAAAAATTGTTTCCATCTATCTTGCAGACTCCTAAACTAGAACTTAAGCTTATTCTTGATCACCTAAAATACATGTATTTGGGTAATAATGACGAGTTTCCGGTAATAGTTTCTAAGGAACAAGCTGAATTATAGGAACAAAGACTTCTTTGGGTGTTGAAAGAGTATAAAACGTCTATAGGATGGACAATTACTGATATCAAGAGAATAATCCCTTTTACGTGAATGTATAAAATACTACTTAAGGAGGGAACAAAGCCTACAAAGGAAGTTCAACGTCGTTTGAATCCTCTGATGATGGAGGCAGTAAATAAAGATATACTTAAGTTATTAGACGTGGGAGTTATTTATCCCGTCTCTGATAGCAAGTGGGTGATCCTGGTACAAGTTGCACCAAAGAAATCGAGCGTTACAATGGTGCAGAATTAAGACAATGAACTTGTCCTAACTCGAGTGCAAACCGGTTGGAAAGCTTGTATTGATTATCGAAAGCTTAATGCAACCACTATAAAAAATCGTTTCCTTTATCTTTTATGGATCAAATGTTGGAAAGATTGTCATGACACTCTTATTATCGTTTTCTTGATGATTATTCAGGTTACAATCAGATTGTTATAGCATTGGAGAATCAAAAGAGACTACTTTTACTTGTCCTTTCAGAATATTTGCATACAGAAGGATGCCTTTTGGTTTGTGTAACACACCCGCTACCTTCCAGAGGTGTATGGTAAGCATCTTTTCAGATTATGTTAGAAATATTATCGAGGTTTTTATGGACGATTTTCAGTGTGTATGGTGATTCATTTGACTTGTGCTTGGATAACCTTACATTAATTTTCTTAAACGATGTGTTGAAACTAATCTTGTACTAAAAGTGTCATTTTATGTAACTCATGGCTTTGTTTTAGGTCATATTATATCTTTTAAGGGTTTGGAAGTTGATAAAGCTAAGATAAATCTTATTCATGCTTTCACCCCTCCCACTACAGTGAGGCAGATTCGTGCTTTTCTTGGTTATGCAGGATTTTATCGTATGTTTATCAAGGATTTTTCCAAGGTTCATCACTATTATACCAATTATTGAAAAAAGACGTGGTTTTTAACTTTGACGAGAAGTGTTTGGCGGCATTCAATTGTTTGAAAGAACTTTTGATAACATCCCTTATCATTAGACCACCGGATTGGAGAAAGCCTTTTGAGCTAATGCGTGATGTCAATGACTATCCGGTTGGTGCAGTATTAGTCCAACATACTGGGAAACTACCTCATGCTATCTATTATGATTCCAGAACGTTGAATGAGGCCCAAAAAAACTACAGAACCATTGAAAATGAGTTGTTAGCAATCGTTTTTGCATTGGAAAAATTTCGTTCTTATTTGATTGGAATGAAAGTTGTTGTGTTCTTTGATCATGCAGCACTTAGGTACTTACTTATAAAGAAGGAGCCGAAACCAAAGCTCATTCGATAGATACTACTCCTAAAAGAGTTTGATCTTGAAATTAAAGACACGAAAGGCATTGAGAACACTGTTGCAGATCACTTGAGTCATCTTACTGTAGATGAACAAGTTATCCCGTTGCATGAAAGCTTCCCACATGAGCAACTTTTCTCAATTGCAGTTTCAGAACCATGGTATGCTAATATTGTGAATTATTTAGTGTCTAAAAAAGATCCCAAGAAATATGTCTCTTGCTGAGAGGGACAAATTTAAAAATATAGAGAATTAATCCATACCTATGGAAATATTCTTCAGAATAACTTATACGAAGGTGCATACCCGAATCTGAGTACAATTCTATTTTATCTTTTTGTCATTCATACGCTTGTAAGGACACTTTGGACCAAAGAAAACCGCTTTGAAGGTATTTGAGAGTGGGTTCTATTGGCCTACTTTATTCAAACATGCGTATATATTCTGTACAACTTGCGACAGGTGCCAAAGAACAGGCAATCTAGGTGCTCGAAATCAAATGCCACAAAAGTTTCTTCTCTTTTTTGAAAATTTTGATGTTTGAGACATTGATTTTATGGGTCCTTTTGTTAATTCATATGGTAAATTTTATATTTTACTCGTTGTTGATTATGTCTTGAAATGGGTGGAAGCTAAAGCCACCCCTAGTAATGATTCTAAATTGGTTACAAATTTTGTTAAAGATCATATTTTTGCAAGGTTTGGAACTCCAAGAGCCATAATTAGCGATGGGGGATCATACTTTCGAAATAAGTTCTTGCAGGGCTTGTTAAAAAATATAACGTATCTCACAAGATTGCTACAACATATCATCCACAGATAAACGGGCAAGCAGAAGTCTCTACTCGAGAAGTGAAATTATTCTGGAGAAAACAGTGAATCCATCAAGGAAAGATTGGAGTTTACGTCTCAACGATGCATTAAATGCATACAAGACTCCTATTGGGATGTCTCCGTATAGGCTTGTGTACGGTAAACTTTGTCATCTTCCCGTTGAAATCGAGCATAAATCTTTTGGGCTATTCAATAATGCAACATGGAGATGGATGGGGTTGGTAAACAAAGGAAGCTTCAATTAAGTGAACTAGAAGAGATTCGTAATGATGCATATGAAAGTTCACAAATCTACAAGGAGAAAACAAAGGCTTTTCATGATAGCGGGATTTATAGAAAAAAATTATTGTTGGACAAAAAGTTCTCTTGTTTAATTCTCGCCTTTACTTATTTCCTGGAAAATTGAAGTCTCGTTGGATAGGACCCTTTGTTGTACTTAATTTTTTCTCTTATGGTGCAGTAGAGATTCGTTGCTTGTTAACAAGGAAGGATCTTAAGTGAATGGGCATCGATTGAATCCCTATTATGAACCGTTTGAACCTGAGATGGTTGAGATCAACTTAGTAGAAGCACCCCCTTTGGATGAGTAGTATACAGATGCCAAGTCGGGCTGAAGACGTTAAACTAAACGATGAATGGGATTTGTTTTGTATTTCTATCTTTATATTTTAATTCCTCTTTTTACACCAAGAAACGAAGTAGTTTCTCGAAAAAAAAGTAATTTTTAGATTTTAGTAGTTTTTCATTTCATTATTTGGTTTCCTATCTTGATTTTACATTGGAGGAGTCAATTTACATTGAGGAAAATATAAAGTTTAAGTGTGGGGGAGTATTTAGCATATAGAGTTTTTAGTATTTACTTTTTTAAGTAGAATTTTTTGAACTTTTTGTACAAAATTGCATGAAAAAACTCAGATTTTAGAGTCACTTAAAAGTACTAGAGAACTGTATTCGGGATTCTTACTTGTTGAGAGGCAATAACCGACAAAAAGGAACTTAAACCTCCGGTGGCTAATTAGGTGCAAAAACAATACTGGATATAGAAGTTGATCAATCATTAGTGGAGACTACTTATTGCACTAGTACAAATTTAGGCTTCCGTGATAGTTCGAAATCCTTAATCATGACAGTTCAAAAAATATCTGTCACAAAAGAATAAGCTACGAGATATAAGCGACAGTTTCTTATCAAAACTCACACTAATAATGGTACAAAATCGTGATAGTTTTTTAATTGTTACTTAATAATTATACGAAGACAGTTTTTGTAGAAAACTATTAGTGTAGATTGATGTATAATAACAGTTATAAATTGTTACTATTCTTAAGCTATAGTAACTGTTTTATATAAGAACTGTTATAGAAGTATATAGCTATAGATGACAGTTTCTTTCAATTACCGTAATTTTCATTTATAGTGACAGTTTTGATCCAAAACTGCTGTTATTTATCATTCTCAAATACGGTTGTTAGTTTTATAAGTTCTTTGAAATTTTTCTGAATAGTGGGCTAGCTGTACCATGGGATGTTTGTTAGTGGGTATTCTCGCCTCTCATCTCGTTCAACTTAAATGAAGATTTCTCACCCAAAATAATCAGGAAAATCCCATCTCAAGATTTCCCACCCAAAACATCAGGTAAATCCCATCGCTGATCTTCTTTTGGTTTTTTCTCTTACCTTAATCTGGATTTAGTTGAATCCTTATATAACTGTAGTTACCTTCTCAATCTCGAATTAGAGTTCTGATATGATTGGAAATATTGGGTTGAAATCAGATTCAAAGGTGGAATTGGATTTCTCATTTTGATTCGGTAAAACCCTAAACACTATTATCCTTACTGATTCATTATTGAAGTGCTCCAAATAAAATATTCTGTCGATTCCTTTTGATACAGGTTGATTTTTGCCCTTGCCCGTGTCTCTAATTGCTGGTTTTTTCCCCCTTGGCCTTTCTTGTTTGAAAGTGTGTGTTGGATTTTAGAGGAAGTATTGTTTTAGTTCAGAGTTCTCGGCTCATTGATATCCTAAAGCACAGCTGCCGGAGGAACTCTGTCACAGCTCCTAGTTTTCATTGAAGGGGAACTAAATAGTTACAGTACACCCACTTGATTGCATCTTCCACATGTGTTTCACACCCTCAATTTTTCCAGAGATTCACTTTCATCCAAATGGGATTTTAAGATGCATTTGGTTATAGAGATTAACAATCTTTTTTTGGCATAGACTAGAAGACTGCTTGCACGATGGGTTCCACCATAGTACTTAATGTTTAATGCCTTTTACACACCAAAAATTGTTCATTTTTAGTCTTCAAATCAAATTTTGCATAAAAGCCAGAGCTATGAGGTAGTACGCGTCCCTTTCAAAATGAAGTAGAGTGAACTTGATAGGGTGTTTTGTCCATTATGAGATAAAGGAAAAGATATATCTGATTGAGTTCCACTGCCCCCAACATGCAACTTCTCTTCTTTTGCCGCTTAGGTTTTCTTGCACATTTTTGCACACTACATCGAATGAAGTTTTGTTTGAACGAGTTTGGGTGAACGAAGATTTGTCAACTCCCATAGTGGAAGCAAATTTGGCTCTTTTTGGTCCACTATTTCATTTTGAAGTAGAATCTTACTTTCCCCTAACTGTTGCTCTAATGAAAATGGAACAAAAAGAAAAACAATGGCAGAGAACTGACTTATTTAGTAGGAAACAAAATAATACTTAACTAGTTAAATTCCTAAAAATACCTGTGATAGTAGGATTATGTTTGGCTACTGGCTAGGAGAATGTACATTCCTTCCTTTAATTGTACGTGCTGTGTTTCTTTGTAAATTTTGTCCACAATCCTGATAAGCAATAGTAGAGGTTATTCGTCTATAATTTTAAAAGAAATTAAAATAATACACTTTCGTAATTTTCTCGTAAAGTGCATCGACATAGGTTCTAAAATGCACCTTGTTTGTTTGGATTTGCCTCCTGATGGAATACCAGCACTAGTTGGGAATACTAAAAATGGACGTGGTAGACGAGCTATTCATTGTGTTGCTGCTGGAGGGAATGTGAATGTTCTTAAGCACTTTATTGAAGAGACGAGAGTTTATATTGTTGTCAAAGATGGATCAGGTATACTTGATTCTGTTATTTCCTTAAATTTCATGATTCTTGGTATTGATGGTGTTCTTGCTCCTACTTTGTCTGATTCAATTTTTTTTTTTGGTTTATTAGTGTTATGGTTTAAGAGTTGTTTTTTGGTTAATGTGTTGGTCATGTTTAGGGGTTTGCTAGAATGTTTAGGTAAATCCCATCTCTGATCTTCTTTTGGTTTTTTCTCTTACCTAAACCTGGATTTGGTTGAATCCTTATATAACTGTAGTTACCTTCTGAATCTCGAATTAGAGTTCTGATATGATTGGAAATGTTGGGTTGAAATCAGATTCAAAGGTGGAATTGGATTCTTCATTTTGATTCGGTAAAACCCTAAACACTGTTATCCTTACTGATTCATCACTGAAATGCTCCAAATAAAACATTCTGTCGATTCCTTTTGTTTATTCTTCTCAATATGTAATTGCCGAGATCTTTTTTTTTGTGTGTTTTTTTTAAAATTTTTTGGAATTGGAATTGAGTAGGCTTAGAGAAATTAAACTAACTGAATCCTTATAAAATCGATATCATTTTCTTATGAACTTATGAATTGAGTAAGCAAAGACATTGTAATGATTCGATTCAAGTAGGCTTTGAGAAATTATATTTCTTACTTGAAAAAGGAGTCGAAGATATCGAAGATGGAAAATTAGGGATTGGGTATTAGAATCAGTTGCAGATTCACTCAGTTATATCTATCGCTACATCAATTGTTCCTGCAACTCGATCTCTTTTATATAATCTACTATTTCTTTTCTTATTTATTCATTCTAACATGTTTCTGTTTGTAGTTTTTTCTTTTTATTACTATAAATATGACACTGATGTAAGTCAATTTGTTGTTTGGTTATTTTTGGAAAGTTGAGAAAGTGGAACCTATAATTGTAGCGATATTCAAACAGTTGTTGGAGTTCTCGACATGTTTTCTGGAGAAATCAATGTTTAATTGTGACGATTTGAGTCTCCAGGTGTGTGATTTATGTCTCAGTTTGGGTTTGGATCTCCTAATTCGATAATTAGAACTTTTATATCCGTAGAAATCTAGCTGATAATTTAAAATTGAATCCTTAGTTCGTTACCACTGAATATTTTGCAACTAGGTGTGTTAAGCTATACTTTGGTAATGCAATTCTTTTTAAGTACACTTTCACATCAGTTTTAAACAATCTAAGGCTTCTCCCATTGATAATAAGGATCGTTAATCTTTCTTCTTATTACCATTTTTTGCTTTCGGTTATTGAACTGTTTTAGTTTATGGAATTATTGTCCGAGGATATTACTTAGGATGTGTTGTGGACAGAGTCTAGAAGTCGATAAACTAGGAAGGTTGGCGTACAACACATTCATCTACTAAAAGGAAAAGTAAAACCAGAGATGGTAGTAATCAAGATAAGTTTGGATGCAAAAGAGGCTAACAATGAAAAGCCTGGAACTGAGGAGGAGTCATCGGGGAAGGGTGCATACTTTAACATCAATATTATCTACTAGTAGTAGTAAGGTTGCTTGTAGGCATCAGTTTAAAGGACTTGATTTATATTTCAGAGATAGCTTATAGCAAAAAAAAAAAAAAAAAACATATATTAAGCATGGAAAAATCAATCTTGGACAAGCTTGGATGGAGTTTAACCTTCCTTACTCCTTAACGCTTCTTATGGATTCGTTTTTTTAAAGCTGCGATGGCAGAGAATGAGATGGCCAACATGGTTTTCTTCTTAGATGGTTTACTACATTTGCTGTGAGTTGAATTGAAGTTATTATTTACTGAGCATAGTTCTGTAGCGTTAATTGTTTTGTACTCTGATAGACTTTTCTAGCCAGGGAACTGTTGGCTTTTGTATGGTTGTCCTGGGCTTCACAATGTTGTGAATTTGAAAACACAAATAGTTTTATCTTGAGAGATTCAGAACTACTTTTCACCCAATATGAAAGAGCTTAACTACACCCCGAGCAAAGACACGATTATGCACCCCGAGCAAAGACATGGCACGTGTTAGAGAAAGGAAAAATGTCTGTCGGAAAACATAGGATTCTACAAGCTAAAGAAGCTCAACAATCAACATTGAAAACATCAGCTCTGTTATTAGGTTAGGGTAAAGGAAAAGAGGATTTTCATTTACTCTTAGGTATTTTAGATCTGGGTTTTATGCTCTAAATCCCCAAATAAATTTAACTCTTTCAACGAGTGCCCTAGCTGCTTCTAATGGTCTTCTCTTTTTGGTAATCTTTTATGCTCTTAATTATTATTATCACAATTTGCATTGCTTCAAAGATTAATTTTGCTTAAGGGAATATATGACATTGAATTAATACTAGCTAAGCACTTCTTCTAGCATAAATATCTCATCTAAGACTTTCCAATTAGTGATCAGACAATCGAAATAACACCTCCTGAAACAAATTAGTTTTCTATGCCCAGGATAAGATAATCGAGTTTACAACCATTATTATCGATTCATCCACTTGTTTGATATTTATTGTCGATTAATTTGAGATAGATTTGCATTATATATTGAAAAATCGGGAAAGTTTTTGGCAAAGCACTAGCTTTCTATTTTGCAGTGTTTGTGCAGGCATGATGTATTTCTATTTCTATTTAAGTACTGCAACTTGTAGTGTACATTGCTGAGATTTTAGTTGACCTAAATAATTCTTATCCTTATTAACACTACCTCTTGTCTCAACATCCCTTTGTCTAGATATATAGCTGATTATATATAAATGAGACTCTGGCTAAGTCTACGTCGAACTTGTCTTTTATGAATTATTTCTATTTAGTGATATGATTTGTTCTGAGGAGAAATTCTATAAATAGATGTCAAAGCCCAACAACTAACAGTAGCATCCTGTCGAATCCGTCCTCAGAGGGCGATGAATCTAACAATGTTACTCTGTATAGAGATCAAATCGAAAATCCAACAGGCAACCACTTCGATTTTAGCATGAAAACTGAAATGAACAACTCTGGTAAACTTTCTGAGATTACAAGGAATTCCATCAGTTGGCTCAGGGTGTTTATGTGGACCTAGAACAAAAGGTTTGAAGCATTCTACTTTGTCAAATAGTTGTTATTATATCTGCGAGTTAACATTACTACCAGACACATATCCATACACAAAATTACCAAAGAGATCCCTGACATTTGAACTTTATTTCAATGTAGAACTAGTTAGTTTAATACAGTTAATTTATCAATACGGCGTTCACAGTATTTTACTTTTCTTTCATTCAATTTTTTTAGTACATTTTATGCACATTCGATTTTTCGAATATTTGGTTGTGGACACAGGTTTGATTTTTCATGTACAGTTTAGCTTATATTGGTTTCTTTTTCTTAGTGTCGTAATTTCATTATTCGTTTTGTTCACGCCATAGGCAGTGTTCGCACTTTGTTTATTCGTTTTATCTTTATGGCTGTTCATCCATTAAATTTCAAATGAGCAGATAAAGAAGGGTGACTACACACCAGATGAAATTGAAGGTGTATTGTGGAAGGAAACCCGAAAGGCTGATGGAGAATACAAAGATGATGCGTGTAAACAAAAAGGAGACGAAATTGTAAGCTTTCTTACATATGTAGGATGAGATTGAAAAGAGACATAGAGGTATGGTTTCTCTGAATTTACTAACTTTCTTCCTAATTTACAAATATTTCTGTTTGCAGGATGAGTTTGAAAAGAGACGTAAAGATGGGACAGTTGATGAAGATAGTAATATTGATGCAATAACCAAGCTTTTTGGTCATGAGCATCCAGGAAGAGTCAGGGCAGCTGGCAAACACATCACCGCAAATGCATTCTTTGGTAAACAGAGAAGTCGCTTCACCGTAACCAAGGCACGATACGAGGAAGTCCTAGAGGAAAATAAACGTTTGAAACTGGCGAATGCTGTATTAGAAAAGGAGGTTCTAGAATCTCGACAAAGTCATCAGGTGATATACAAATTTAATTTTCTAAACCTATTCTGTTATGCAATCTTTTTTCTTTGTTTCTGCTTGAAATGTCTTTTTAAATTTCGATGTGATTTCCTCATCATTTTTTATTTTTCTTTGATCTGTTCCTTTGACTATATCTTTGTTCCCAACTTGAAAAATATGCTATAATATATGGAGATTCGGCTCTGCATGAAAGAATTTATTATTTTAGACTTATGCATTTGGTTCTACATAGCTACTTGATTGGATTTTTAGGAAGTGGTTAGATTGAGGAAACGATATTGCACTGTGATATCTAAATCCATGCAGTATATGTTTAGTGATTAAGTGATCATATTGAGTTTGTTTTCTTGGATATCTATTGGCATGTTGGATTTTTGTTTATGTTTGGAATCTTTGGCGGATATCTGTGAATAGTAATCAGGATTTCATATATACCCTGTTGTTATTCAAAAGTTTCTTAGGTTTCAGTTTACTTGAACCTGCAGTCGACATGGATTGATTTGCTTGCCTTGTTGTTGAATTATTCATAGTTTAAGAAACGGAGATATCACTTCTGACTGTTGATAACCTTGGATATGAATTTCTGTTGATTGTACAACAAACTACTCAGTGGGGCGTCTGGTAAAATATATATCCTCTTGTGAACTTGAATGATGACTATTCTTCTATTTTACTTTGAATTAAATGATTTATGGCATTATGCACCCAGTTTTTTTCTATGTACGTCGTAAGATTTTTTGAATATCAATGTTATTATAATTTTGGAGTAGTTTTACTATTTCGAGTGTGCAAATTTTTACACATTACTAGCGTACCTAGCAGCTGTATAACTGTGCTTTGGGCCTATGCAAAGCTACAGAGCCTTATAAATATTCAGTATGCAAATTTTCCATGCAAGTCAAGCAGGGATATAATGTTTAAACCGTCTTCATATATTGCACGTGTTATGTATAGGAAAGACTTAAATATATTTGTGATGCGATCAATAGGTACATTAGATATTATATTGACTCTGATATTTAGTATTGATATTTTTTTCAAATTTTAGTCATCTGCCGCATCTCGCCCCCATCTAGCTCATCCAACTATGTCTTAATCGTCAGGAAGTCCCAAAATTCGAAAGTAAAAGTTACCACTTTTTTTATTAATATATTATGGCAATTTTTTTCTTTTTTTCTTTCTTTTGTTACTTTAATTTTAAATCTTGTTGTGAGCCAACTAAATTTCTTTTCCAGAAATCTGTTACTGCTACTACAAGGAGTTCTGAAGTGGAGAAGGCATCTCACCACCATCTAGCTCAGCCAACAATGTTGAATCGTCAAGACGTCCCATAATTAAAAAGATAAATTTTACCACATTTATTTGATTATTATTTGTGGCCATTTTTTAATTTTTTTCTTTTGTTACTCTAATTTTTAATCTTGTTGAGAACCAACTAAATTTTTTTCTCCAGACGTTACTGCTACTACAAGGAGTTCTGAAGTTGAGAAGGCATGCCTTAAAACATTTATTTTTTTACCCCTGCATGAAATGGTGTACATGCATCTGAATTGTTTTTAATTGTTTAACCGTTTCACCAAATTATTTCATTGATCTCATTAGTGATTTATTTTTTCATTTTAAATATTAGATTTCCTGTTTACAGACAACAGCTAATTCGTTACTAAAACAAATTGTTCCTAAGAGGAAGAGATCTCGGAGTGATATTTATCTCAAGTCTAAGCAGAAGAAAGTAACTAATTGTCCACTACCCAATATATAGCTTGGATCATTAATTGTGTTCATTGGTTTATCAAAATAGTTTACTAATGGGTCTATTGATGTAATCACATAATCAGGTTTCCGGATCTCCTACAGATACGTCTGCTAAAAGATCTGGAATTTGGAAGGTAGTCTTTGACATATCCCATGGTTGACTTGCAGTATTCTATGTTTTATTTTTTTTCTCATTATTATTTTGTACAAACTAATTGGTCAATACATATAGGGCAAACCATGCAAGTTATTCATAGACTCTGGTGAGGTTGCAGCAGGAAATGCCTTTGACAGCAGCCCCAAAGAAAAGGTACATAATGTTGAGTTGGGTGAAGGTAATTGCCGTGTTCAGGTCCTGTCTGCTAAAGATCTTGAAGCATTAGTGCCAATACCACATGAAGATGAGATAGTAACCATCAGAGATGCTCTAGGGACATACGTGGCGTGGCCCAAAGAACTTGTAGTCGTAGAGGAAAAGGTATGTGACTAATGTTGCATTGTATTCTTTGACCTATTTTATTATTATCACTTTTGTATTTCTGTTCATGAATCTTATTCTGTAAGGTGAAAATACAACATCTCCTTTGGATTTCCTTGAGAAATTTTTGCTTGATGCAACTTGCCATTTAAAAAAATTAGGGGGGGAAGTTTTTGCTACAATAGAGGCCAATGTTTTCAAGACGGCAACCAATGTCTCTGTATGTATTACAGAGGGCAATATCGAGAGTATCTATAAACGAGAACTGCGGGCATCTGTTACTGATGTTGTTATTTACATCTGTTAATGCTAGACGTTATCCTCATATGTAGTAGTATAATCAACAATGTATCTATCATAAAGTCTTAAAACTTCATATGGCTCGATTTTCAGGTATTTGCATCAAAAAGTTCTCTCGAAAAAACAAACAAACAAGTTTACCTTTATGGATCCTACGGTAATAACTGCAAGTGCATCCAGTTCGTCAAAATTGACCAGTGATTTGGTAGCGCGGATGGACAAAACAACTGAAGAACTTGTTTTCGTACCCTATGTGAAGAAGTAAGTATTAGCGTTAGTTATACGTTTCAATAGTAAGATTAAGCACACTTGTATTTGGTTTTAAAATGTTCTCACTTTTCATCTGTTGAAGAAGAGGATGTCTGAGTTGTCTCCTTTAGTGGTGTTTTAGCACATGACCCATATGTTTTATATCCATTCATCAAATATTTCCTTTATTTTGGACAAGTTCTGTGGTTGATGTAGGAAAATGGATTATCATGCCCTAGGTATTTTTTTTGTTATTGGAAGACGTTATTAACTTTGTTCGTTTTGTATATTACAACCATCATTGGGTCTTAATGGTTATGAACTTGAGTATTCAAAAGGTATGGTGGCTAGATTAGCAAGGGGGGCAACAAGATAAAGAAATTGACAAAATCATGCAAAGGTCAATTACATTTCTCTTTTCATAATAATTTTGTATTTTCATTAAGTATCTTTATATTTACTTAAACTTATTGTCATCCAGGGTTGTGGAAACATGCCTTAAAAAAAGACATTCGAATGGTTCTACGGTGTTTTGTTTTCCACAAGTAAGCGCACTAACTTAATTGTGATGATAAATTGCAAAATTGAACATTATTAACCAATATATTGCTTATTGCCTGAATATTAGCATATCCCGCAACATAAAAACAATTGGGAATCTGGATTTTATGCAATGCGATTTATGAAAGAAATCATAGAAGGGAAGTTAAAACTGCATAGTACAGTAATGGTAAGTACACTTTTGGAGTTTTCTTGTTTTCCTTTTGATTTTCATCTTCTTAATTAGTTGTTGATTTTAAAACTTTGGTGTGTTTGTTGAAGGCTTTACATGAATGGGTTTTTTGCAAATGAAAAAATGAAAATGCCTTTTGCCAGAACTTGATATGTTTGTTATACCTCAAATGCAATATTGATGTGGTTGATTTATTGTGAAACTTTCCCCCTAATGGACTTCGATACCTATTAGTTTTCTTGTGGTGAGTGAGTAATGCTGGTGGTGGGTTACAGAGTTGGTGTAGGCGGTTTGTTGTTGGTGAATGGGTGGTGCTTCTGAGTGCTTGGTTTGGTGGGTGGTTTTTTTGGGGAGTGAATGAATGAAATTAATTAATGGTACTTATTTTATGAAATGCAATTTTCATTTTTGGTTAGTTACTTCAAATAGTACTTACTTTTTATTATTTTTGCAGAGGAAGTCCAAGTACAATGAAGGAGAGATCATGGAAGTACGAAGAGAATGGGTAAACCACGTGTTGCCGTTATTGGTGACATGAATTGGCAGGAGTAGATTGGGGACATGAATTGGCAGGAGGATATTTCGATCAACATTTTGGAAAATGGATGTGGTTTCCAACTTCACTGTTAATTTCTTTTAGTTAGTACTAAGACTACTTTCATATCAAGTCTTTTGAATTATGTAGTACATTCACTTCTAGTTAACTTATTTTATTTGAACTTACTAGTTCCGTACTATCTATCTGTTAAAAAGTTTATTGAGTAATCTAATGACAATTTTATTAAAAGCTAAATTTTCTTTCCATCATTATCTCGATATTAATTGAGCATATGTCGTATCAGGAACTAGTTTGCTACAAATTAGCCTTCTACAAAGTTGACTCTTCTATGACAGTTTTATTTCGAAAATGTAACTAATATTTGCCAACAATGACAGGTTTATAAAGAAAACTGCTACTTTAGTATAAGAAATTGAGTTACTGATGGCAGTTTTATGAAGAAACTCTCATCTTAGTCTAAAAAGTTAAGCTTTTAATGACAGTTTTTATGGAGAAACTGTCACCTTAGTAAAAGAAATTAAGTTACTAATGACAGTTTTATTTAGAAAATGTTAGTATATGTTGTCAACAATGACAGGTTTATGAAAAAACTGATACATATAGTTATGATTCTGTGACAGTTTCTTATAGACCCTTTCGTAACAAATCCTTTAATGACAGTGCAATAATTTTTTAAAATGTCACATAAATATTTTGCTGGCAGTTTTTAACTGTCACATAAGACCAAATTTGTACTAGTGTTGTTACATCAAGCGAGGCAACAAACCTTCAATTCTTTGTAGCTGTCTAAAAATTGTCCTTTAGAGTGTATGTCATCCTATGCTAATTCCAGGTAGAATGATGAGCTACCCAACTTTGCACCAATTTCAACACTACTTTTTGATCTAATGAGTGCTAATTCTGTCAATCACGAGGGTGTCATCAGAATTGCTAACTCAATCTAGTAGTCTTATCTGCAGTTGGCACCATTCTCTCGAAAAGGCAGCAATAGAAACACATCATCATCAACAAGCGGAGCGACATCAAAATCATCAAGAAAGTTAAAAACAGTCAAGGTGTTCAAGCAACAAAAAAAGGAGTAAGATTCTATAACAAAAGTGAATATAAGACAGAGTGAAATAAGATGTAAGTTTTTGAAGTTTATACGGTACCAAGGAAATACAAATTGTAAAGAATCAGGTGCTTAATTCCTTTCCCCATGGACATGTTAATTTCAATTTCAATATTTCTGTAGTTGTTACCTTTTTCATAAAAAAAAAATACAAAAATACAAAAATACAAAAATACAAAAACATGTGTATTTCAATTTCATAGTTAGTATGTTAATTCATTAGGTAAGGCCATGAGAAAGAAGAAATATATAATGAAGTCTCAAGCAACAAGGAACCAAAGAAAAACGGGTACAAGTTGTCAAAGTTCTATAAAGGTCAGAATTTTATCATCAACAGTTGAAGCCGGAGACGTTTGCTATGAGAGTGATGTTGATTGTAGATCGTGTGATAAGGTAAGTAAGCATTCTCATCCTCACATAGTGGTTGATTTCCTTTCTTAAAGATCATCAGAAAAAAAGGGGTTTCTTTTCATCCCACGTTTTTTGAGATAACAAAATATAATTCGAAATTTTTCATTTTCTTGTCACCATTCAACGTGTACAGGATTTCTATCTTCATTCATGCTTGCACACATGAGAACCATAAAGTGCGTCTTTTGAGTGTAATTTCATAAAAGCCTATTGGTGAGGCAGAAGTCGAGGCAGAATGCTTATTCAATCACTCTCGAGGTTGGATTCTTTCACATAGTTGGTTTTATCCTAACTCAAGAGTTAAGCATGGAAATTATGATCTTTGTATTTTTTAATTCCTTGGTAATGTGCTATGGAATTTTTAAAAGTTGGAATTTAGATTTTATGGGTATACCTCTTGTAAACCCTCACGAGACTATAACTCGTCCACTAAGGACACCTAGGGGTTTAAAGGCTTTTTACACATGCTAAGTGTAAATGTATTCTCAACGAAATGGAGTTGTTGTATTTTAGTTTAGGTCAGTTTAGATTTGTAGTTTATTCGATGACTAGCAAAAGGCAAGTGTGGGGGAATTTAATAGGTGCATTATTTGCACTATTTCATTGTTTTCTTGTTAGTTTTCATATAATTATGCCTTGATTTTGTTTTTTTTTTTTGAGTTCTTATAAGTTTTGAAGTAAATTCAACCAAAGAAGAAGAAAGGAGCTCACTGCGACATGAAATGAATAAGGAAATTGAGTTTTACAAGGGAAAAATGACCAAAACCAGGGATGGAGCCACATTTGGTCTAGTAGGGACAATTGTTCCCCCTAGAATTTCCTAATTACCGTATTAGACCTTAAAAATTTAGGTATTTATATATTTATCCCCCCTTAATTTTAGATATTATTTAAAAAACCTTGAATCATATAAGATTTATTTTAAAATTTACTGGTAATAGGATTGTATAGACACCATTTTAAACAAAACACAACAAAATTTAACGCCTAAAAAAAATTGCGGCATTCGGCCACCTATTTTTACGACATTACTATTTTACCTATATATATTTGTCATTCCAAACAATATGTCCTGGCTCCGTCCCTGACCAAGACCGATTTCAACTCATTCAAATCCAGAATTTCTTATTACTATCTTGAAGATAATTAAAATACAAAGTCAAATCAAAAAGAATGAGGTTATTCCGAGTTCGTATGAGGAAGTTATGAGAAAAATAGTCGAAAAAAAGATGTATTCAGAATCAGTGGATACGGGTGGTTCACATCAAACGATTCTGGACGCAATTTTGGACAGAAAAATTCCGTTTTGAGCCTTTAATAATCGGCACTTATGGAGGGTTTTATCCACCGATTCTAGGCGATATTTTGGACATAAAACTCTTTTTTTGAGGTTTTAGAATCGATGCTTATAGAGGGTTTTATCTAACAATTCTAGCACGACGGGGGACACTTCTAAGACACATTTTTGACTTCTAAATCAAGGTAACATGGTCGCATTAGGACCCTGACACCTATATTTCATGAATGATATTATATAAGAGGACTTTCATAACTCTAAGAGATATATTCTACACAAGGAGACACTTGAGAACAAGGAGCTAAGGCTTGGAGTTGTGATTGATCATCATGATTTCTAGGGTTTGTTGTATTTGCTTTTTCTATATTTTTCATGGATTTTGAGAAATCCGTGAGTAACTAAACTTTTCTTATTGGTTAGAGATGTAGTTCTAAGTTGGAAAACATATTTATTAATTGAAATATTCATTCTCATATGTTCATAATCTCTTTAATATTGCTTATGTTTTACCATTTATAACACCATGTATGATTGATTTCTTATTTATTTAAGTCGCGAATTAAATAGGCATACATTGATATTTATAGCTAAACTAGAGTTTGAGATCCGGAATTATCGAAAGAACCTTGTTACAAGTAGCATAACATAATTGTTTATGACGGGATGTTACCATGCAATTATGTAGAAGCGTAACCTAGGTTAAATCTATGTGGTTCTTGCGCCGGATTGCTTAGAATATAACCTCAACTCACAAAGACCATTGCTTTCATTTGGTTAAATTTGATTGCACCAAGTTATTCATTGAAAATGATTCAAAGAGTGGCGCTTGCGGCTTTGATGATAATATGAGTTTTTTCGGAGTAAACCTGCAATAGGATGCTCTAGCATTATTATTATTCAGAATGAAAAAATATTGAGTACGATTCAGTTGATAACACGTTGGAAGATAGAAGATGAAACCTCTAACCAGTACTTTTTTTCTCTGATATTCGTTTTAATCTATTTGTTTTAGTATAACTTAGTTATAATCACAGTCAAAATCCCTTTGTTTACATACTATAGGAACGAACTTGTTCTGCTAATATACTCTAATCCATATTTGTGAAGTAAAGAACTTGAAAATAATTTTGCTTGGCTGACAACCGACCAAATGTTATCAAGTGCTCGAGTTTGAGGTGGATTTTTGTTGGCTAGAGAAATCCCGTTTTCTGATATTTTCGGGGGAGGGACTCTACATACTTAGTTACAAGGAAGAATTTGATGCTCAACCCCATTTTTTGAAAGTAGAGAGACTTATCTTTCTATATCAGTTGAAAAATACGAATTCGGAGTTTGTTTGGTTGGTACGATATGCGTGCAAATTCAAATTCATGAATTTTCCTAAATTTTTAAGTTATCATACCTATCACTCATGTGGGTATAACTTGTGGACCGTAACTTAAAACGTTACGCCCTTTTAGGACGTTATAATAGAGACACAGGAGAACATTTTTCACGAAGGATGTGTTGCCTAATTCTCTACCTGTTGCTGCCAGTTTTTGAGACAATAGACAGTTTCATCATATACTTGATTTTTTTCGATGGGCTTGATGTTATCAATTTTGGTTATGAAGCAAGTTAAAGCTTTTGGGAGAATGAGGTTATTCCGAATTTGACATTATACTTCTTGAAGCATATAACCTTATGCGTTTCACATAGTTCCAAGTAAGTGTTCGTATAACCATAATTTTGTTAGTTGATTGTGTTCTATACTTCGTTTCGTTTTAGGCTCTTGTGGACTATTTTCAAAAAACCAAGTTGGTTTTCGTTCGGGGTATGTTTTCTACGCAAATCATGTTTAGATAAAGCAAGAGTATTGTGGTTGAGATACAAGTTTTTTTTTTGTATGTTAGTTGAAGTAAAGGAGCCAATTTTGAGTGTGTAAAATTTCTTATAATTGTTCCCGACAAATAGGAACAATTTTGATATTGGTCGTCATTGTTTGGATTATACTACCATTATTCTTTGACATAGAAAGTCGAAGAATATAAAGAGAAGTCAAACTCTTGTTGCATTAGTTTCTTGTGCCCTAAGGATTTGGTGAAATATTTTAGTAGGTTTCATTTGAAGAAGCATTGATCTATAACACGATTCAATAAGTTCCTATTTTGAAGAGTTCGATTTCTTTTGGGATACTTGAAACGCGAGCTACAGGTATACTACGGCGTGATGATTATTTGATGAAACATGGTAGTTTTTGGCTTCCTACGGGGAAATTTTAGCTGTAGTGGATCTATGATTTTTTATTCTTCAATAAGAAACAATTTAGGTGAACACAAGTTATGGCATATGCATAATGGGCATAT
This sequence comes from Papaver californicum, assembly GCA_023531435.1. NCBI lineage: Eukaryota > Viridiplantae > Streptophyta > Magnoliopsida > Ranunculales > Papaveraceae > Papaver > Papaver californicum. The sequence goes on from JAJJMC010011514.1 coordinate 4,412,522, forward strand.
AATTGAGAAATTGTTACTTTTTCGTGTTTCTGTGAGCGATATAGCTTTGAAGGGCATGTACCTTTGGAGAAAAACGTGACTACATGTTTTGGTATCATTATGCTTCATATAGATGATATATTTGGTGACATCCATTATGATGTTAAAGCATCTCTCTTACTGTTTCTGAGAGAGAAGCTGGGTAGATTGTGACCTATTGTTTCAATGGTTCTTCTGGCAGAAATTTATGATAGTGTACCTTTAAGGAACCATCGAATTTTTTTAAGTGGAAGACAATTTAAATAAACATGTTGGTATTTTAGTGTTGATACGTTCTGGTTTTAGAGGTGAAGACCCGTTAGTGAGGAACAAAGTATCATTTGGGCACTTCACAATTTAAGGTAAAATTCTATTATTTGGCGTAGTTAGCGATTTCCTCATACTACTTGGAGAAAGAACATTGCATGTTGTTCAAAATTTATTTCTTGAACAATTTTGGGGATGGAGTTTAGGTGTGTAATCTCGTGAACTTTTCTTTATGACTGGATATTTCGATAAAGTAATTCTGGAGAATGATCAAGTTTTTGTTTCCAAGTTTATTTCTCATAGGAGAAAATAGTTTTGGTATTCTGTTAAAGAAGGTGTTTCTTCTTTGGTGATGTGTATATAATTCTTGATCAGTTAAGGAATTTTTGATGATGATTTGAGAGGTTTTGTTTTGGGTGGAACAATGTGCTCCCTTGCTCATCTACTACAATGTTGAGATTACAATTTTAATACTAACAAAAACGGATGTAGATGGGATCAAAGATTTCTCTTGAGAAGTCTATTCAGCAACAATTTAGTTTATCATCATTTGCTTACCAACTTAGCGTGAGAAGATAACATTATTGCTTTGGATAGTTACTTAGGAACTCATTAGAGTTTCCTTAGAGTAAGAAGACAATGGGCGAGCACAACATCATCTTAAATAGTATTTTGGGAGCTTGTGGAGTTGCCCAAGGTTAAGAAGATGATTGGATATGTTTTGGGTCTTTATTTTTCCGTAAGGATGATTTGTCAGGTCTCTTTTGGAACATTTGTATACTAGTACACGTTTGGGGCAAGGTTTACTAAAAGATGTGCACAAGAAAGAAAGTATGATTATTATAAATTTTTTCCTCCGTGGTTATTCATATTTCTACCTAAATCATGTTAGATTTATGTTGGTGCTTTGACTAAGTGCACATAGTCGAGATTTCATGCTTTCTTGGAGATTTGGTAGAGGATATTAATTTTCCTCAGCTTGTTTGAGGTTGTTGGTCTAGTTTGAACTTCTACTATGTTAGTTTTACGAGCCTCGGGTCCGTTTGTTTACTAAGTTAGTGATTAATGATGTTTGACATGTTTGGTTTCTTCATATCTCATTTCGGGGATATACTCGTGATGAAGAGCAAGTCAATATTCAATTATTTGAAGATGCAGTTGAGTTTGAGTCTGCTAAGACGACACGTGGGAAGAAGTTTGGACAAAAAAAAATTCATGCGATCGTTTGGTGATTAAGTTTGCACTTGATCTGCTTTGCTCGTTTATGTCCTAGGATAACTATAGGTTACAATTAACTTGTTTTGGAGGCGATCTTCGTGATTGGAAGATCGGCTCAGTTTAGTGGAATCATTGACAAGGTGGAAATTCGTTGAATCATTGACAAGGTGGAATATTATTGATAGTTGTCAAAGATTTATCATTGACACTTTTTATAGATACTTGGTATCCAAGTGTTCAAAAACTTAGCAATTAATTTCACATGTGAAATATCTAGTAGAGTCTAGCAACGAAGTATACTTAGCTTGCAAGGATTCGAAACTTGGTTACCAAGTATTATACTTGAACCCACAAGTATTTATCAAGTATAAATAGAGGAGCTCATTTGGAGAACAATAACAACATCAACACCAAAAGATCTCCTTTGGAGAGTACAAGTTTGTGATAAAAGATCAACTTAGAGAAATATTTAGAGTAGAAGAGCATTTTGAGAATCTCTTCTAGTTGTGAGGTTAATTTTTGTTAAGAGAAATATTTAAGTGTTTTGGTTAGCATCTTCATATCCATAAGTTTGTGATTGATGCGTTAATCTTTGAGTGTTTAATTTTCTATAAGTTCTATAAAAAGGTTGATTGTAGCCGTTTCCATGGATATAGGCAATATACGTACACTGTGTATTATTGTCGAACCATGCTAAATCTTATGTGCTTTATTTGTTGCTTCATTTATGCTTACATTTTACTTATCTCTCATTCTATGTCAATCTAAAAATCTAGTGTTTTGTGTGGAATAACCTCATACTGGGTTTTCCCCAATAATTAAAACATCACATCCAATACTGCAAAAATTCAAGACCACTCCTTGTTTATAATGGATCAACAATTGGAATACTGCAAGTTTAGAAAAATTAGTTACCCTTAAAATCAAATTTCAAAAGAATAACAAATAAACTTTGATAAAAAAATTACAGAATAAGAAACACAGTCAGAATAAGACAAGTCAATCAGTTAATCAACCGTTATCTCAACTATCCCAAAGCATCACCCAAATACCACAAACAAAATCCATACACAACCACAATTTGACAATAAAAGAGAGTTTTGATCTCAAATCATCTATTAATCCTAGTTTTCAGTTTTACAAAAGTTTAATAAAAATAAATAATAATAATATTATAACTGATAAATCCATTACCACTCGGAAGTAACTTCGAAACCAATAAACCTCAGTAGATTAATAGTTAGTCATGTATCAGTTTTTGCCACTGACTAGTTTTTGTCGTTCATTAAGAAGATGGGAGCATTTAATCTTAATGGCACTTAAATCAGAAAGCACTAGATTTACATTGTTTGTTTTTGCCGACTCAGTGTATAATTTGTTTGTTTTTAAGAAATCGGGATTCAAACCTATGACTTCAGATATGAGATCAGGCCTCTGGCCAACGGTGCTACCTATCATTGGTTTAATGTATCAATGGTTCAAATAATATCTGAGTCAATGGGCATCCAGAAATGTTTAATTCAGTAGACAATTATCTAAATTGTTAGACAAGCCAGATTCCATCCGAGCCAGACATAGATGAGACTGATTATGAATTAGCTACGAGAAAAAGATCATGATGATTTCTACCGGGCAATCATCTTGTTTTCCAATGGCGTTTTTGTTCAACTAAAATGTGACGTACTACGTTCAATGTTATTTTACAGACTATATAATAGCCAATACATTTTCACCGTGAAAAAGATCTTTTACCAACCTTTAAGAGAGAAATATACAACAATTCATTCCATGTATTGGTACACCATGCAAGCACCAATGACCACAATCCTGTTTCATCGCATCTTTAGCAATGCTTCCATTATAAAACCTGGTATACAGCGCAGGATGTCCGTCTGCTCGATAATAAGTTTGTTTAGTAACATTCAGATATATAACAGGAATTTTAATACGTCGTAATGTTTCTTCTAGTATTTTCACCCGTGGAGGATTCTTCTCACTATATGTTTCGTTGCTCATGATCGGTACCGCTTCTCTGTTGCATTTTCCACCTCTACTACACAAGATGAATATTAGTTGAGTACGGATACACTATTAGAACAATAAAGAACAGTACAAAATGAAATTTGTTGGAAATTGGGATCGGAATTGCCACCCAAGCCCATGTCGACAATTGTATTAAGTTTGAAACATAAAGGAAATCAAATGGACGATCGAGATTACATCTAATATGGTTAGTTATGATCTAACGGTACTAATTAATTCATATCCAAGAGATGGAATCTGATGGATAAATTTTTCGGTTTGAAATTGGCAACGTTTTCTAACGGTTAAGGAACATTTGCTACCGTTTGAATTTGGCAACTGTTTCTAACCGTTGTAAAATAACTGTTGGGAATAGTCACATCCATTTAAATTAGTGACAGTTTATTAATTGTTGCGAAGTGACTGTTGGGAACAGTCACATCCATTCGAATTGGTGACAGTTTGTGAAGAAACTATTGCGAAATGACTGTTGTGAACAGTCATGTCCCTTGAAAAACAACAGTGGTAACAGTTGCAACTGTTACCAACCGTCACCAAAAGTACTGTTTCAAAATCTATATAAACTCATCTTTGTGTTGAGTTTTAAACACATAAATTTTTGGTTAATTTCATAGATTTTTTGAGAGTCTGTAAATGAGAGTTTGTGATACATTAATTTGCGTTTGTTGTTTACCGTTCATCGAAGTGGTGTTGAATAACACCAAAGGTATTTTTGAATACTGGAGACATATGCCATAACATGTATCAGCATCTAGGGAAGGGCATTAAATGTCTTAAATAAAGATATTACTCGCCTCAATACCCCCAAGTAAGCTTGTTTAGTTTAATTGTTTGTTTAATTTTTTTTTTCTTCTCCTCTTCTTTAATTTTTGTTTTAAAGATTATTTTTACAAGGATTGTAAAGAAGTGTGATTTACTAATCCTAATTTGGAATCGGTGATTTGGTAAATTGATAAATTGATAATACGATTTATATCGTATTTGGTGAATCAGACAAGATATCTAACAATCTTAAGACATTTAAATTTTGTGTTATAATCTTGTTTACTGATTGGATTATTCTGTTTGGAACAATGATTGTAATGCCTAAGATGAATAAAGTTAAGTCTTATCTTATATCGTTGAGTCTTATACTTATATCGATGAGTCTTATTCTACATGGCATGAGAGACTAGGTCATGTTAATTATGGTTCATAAAGGAAATTTGTGTTGAGTCTAAGTTTTCAAAGCCTCTTTTTCATGTCCTTTTTAGTCCCCTTCGTTTCGGAAATTGTTTGTTGAAAGGGATACATATCCATTGGATTTAATTCACTCTGATTTGTGTGATTTAAAAATGGTACAAACCAGGGGTGTTAAAAAGTACTTCGTCACTTTTATAGATGATAGTACAAGGTTTTGTCATGTTTACTTATTAAGAAGTAAAGATGAAGCGGTTGATAAATTTCAACTTTATAAGAATGAAGTTGAAAATCAACTAAACAGAAAAATTAAAATTCTGAAAAGCGATAGAGGCATTGAATATAAATCTACTTTAGATGAGATTTGTGCACAAAATGGAATCATTCATCAAACTACGCCTCTATATTCATCACAGTTGAATGGATTGCTGAACGCAAGAACCGTACTTTAAAAGAGATGATGAATGCTCTTTTAATAACTTCTGGAGCACCCAATAAATTGTGGGGGGAATTTTTGCTTACAACAAATTACATTTTGAATAAGGTACCCCACAAAAAAAAGGATAAAACACCGTATGAATTATGGAAAGGCAGAAAGACTTCATATAAATACATTAAAGTGTAGTGGTACTTGGCAAAGGTAGAAGTACCGCTTCCTAAAAGGGTCAAGATAGGACCAAAAACAATGGATTGTATTTTCATTGGGTATGCTGACAATAGTAGTGCATACAGATTTCTGGTTCATAAGACTGAAATTAAGGATATACATGTAAGCATCGTACTAGAATCAAGGGATGCAATATTCTTTAGGAATATGTTTCCATGTAAACCAGAAAGCAACAATTCTCTCAAAAGGAAAAGTGTTAGCGAGGATGATAACAAAAGTTCTTCACAGTTATCCGACCAACAAGAAAGAGAAATTATTGAAGAACCTAGGAGAAGCAAAAGAGCCAGAATTGCTAAGACTTTTGGTTCAGACTATGTATCTTGTATGTTAGAGGATAAACCTTAAATATTTAAACAAATTATGGCTACGCCAGAAGCTCCATGCTGGAAAGAAGCCACGGATAGTAAAGTCGATTCCATCATGCAAAACCACACATGGGAGTTAGTGGATCTACCCCCACCTTGTAAACCTTTGGGTAGTAAATGGGTTTTCAAACGGAAATTTAAAACTGATGGAACGATAGACAAGTATAAAGAAAGACTAGTTGTCAAGGGCTTTAGGAAAAAGGATGGTTTAGATTACTTCGAAACCTACTCTCCTGTTACAAGGATTACATCCATAAGATTTCTTATTGCGATTGCGGCACTGTATAATCTGGATATACATCAGATGGATGTTAAGACTGCCTTTTTGAATGGAGATTTATAGGAAGAAATCTACATGGAATAACCTGAAGGGTTTGTGGCACCTGGAAACGAAAAGAAAGTTTGTGAGTTGGTGAAATTGCTTTATGGGTTAAAGCAGGCACCTAAAAAGTGGTATATAAAGTTTGATAATACATTATTATCAAATGGGTTCAAAATCAATTTATGTGACAAATGTGTCTACATTAAAACGACACCTTCAGGTTTCGTTATAATATGCCTATATGTAGATGATATGCTGATTATGGAAAATAATTCAGAAATAATAAAATCTACATAGAAGATGTTGTCTAAACATTTCGATATGAAAGATTTAGGCAAAACGGATGTCATTTTAGGAATTAAAATTTCCATAAGTCCAAAAGGGATTAAATTATCCCAAGAACATTATGTTGAGAAAATTTTGGAAAAGTTTAATAAAAATGATGACAAAATGGCAAGTACACACCTTTAGACATGAATACTCGTCTTCTAAAAAATGAAGAACAAGTTGTTGGACAATTAGAATACTCTCGGGTAATTAGAAGTCTAATGTATCTAATAAGTTGTACACGACCAGATATAGCATATGCAGTGAGTAAGTTAAGTAGGTTTACAAGCAATCCTAATAAAACTCATTGGAAAGCCATATTAAGAGTCTTCAGATATTTGAGAAAGAAAAAATATTATGGTTTTCATTTTACAACATATCCGGTAGTTTTGGAAGGACATGTTGATGCAAACTAGATCTCAGACTCAGATGATACTAAAGCAACAAGTGGCTATGTATTTATTATGGGCGGGGATGCGGTATCATGGAAATCACCTAGACAAACGGTGATATCAAGATCAATTATGGAAGCTGAGTTCTTCGCTTTAGATAAAGCGGCATAGGAAGCAGAATGTCTTCGAAATTCCCCAGAGGACATACCAGTATGGACCAAACCGGTGCCGGCAATAAATATTAATTTTGACAATACATAAGCTATTGTAATGGCACACAGTAAAATGTACAATGGTTAGTCTCGACACGTGCGCCGAAGACATTAAACCATTAAACAATTAACATCAAGTGGAATTATAACAGTAGATTATATAAGGTCCAAAGATAACCTAGCAGATCCGTTTACAAAGGGGTTATCTAGAGATGTAGTAATTGCATCATCGAGGGGAATGGGCTTAATCGCATATGCAAAAGAGTAAATTGCAATGGTAACCCAACCTAGTGACTGGAGATCCGAATATCTAGGTTCAAAAGGGACAACTAAGTTGTGAAATACTCGTCAGTGACACTGAAAGAGATAATCTCTTTACTCATTCCTATGATGAAACAGTGTTGCCTGTAAGAGTTAGAGGTTAAGAAATAATTTCTTTTAGGATACTTTCAATAGGAGATCACCTATATAAGTGAGAAGTAGGTCCGCTCCTATGAGAACTAAAAGGCTATGTTACTCTAAAGCACTCATAGAATTCCAGTATCATTCAGGGCCGAAAAGAACACAACCGAGAACCAGATATGTAAGGAAATAAGTTGTCTGATATCTATTGCATCGGATTGCATCATAAGGTTGAATAGTTCAAGACATCACGTTCACTAATCAACCAGTAATCTCGGTAGATATTCGCTAAGGAAAATTCAAAGCCAATAGCCATTTATCGATGTTCCGCGCATAAACTCTGTATATGCATTAGAGTTTAGGATTAGAGTCAAGAATCTTGCTTTTCTTTGTGACAATTTTCATTCATGTGGGGGATTATTGGAAATTGGGCTTGGAATGGCCACCTAAGCCCATGTCCAATATGAATGACAACTGTGTTAAGTTTGAAACATAAGGGAAATCAAATGGACGGTCGCGATTACATCTAATATGGTTAGTTAAGATCTAACGGTACTAATTAGATCATATCCAAGAGATGGAATCTAATGGACAAATTTTTCAGTTCAAAATTGGCAACGTTTTCTAACCGTTGTAAATAACTGTTAAGGAACAGTTGCTACCATTTGAAATTGGAAACTGTTTCTAACCGTTGTAAAATAACTGTTGGGAATAGTCATATCCATTTGAATTATTGATAGTTTATTAACTGTTGCGAAGTGTTTGTTGGGAACAGTCACATCCATTCGAATTGGTGACAGTTTGTGAAAAAAATGTTGCAAAGTGACTGTTGTGAACAGTCATGTCCATTGAAAAGCAACAGGCGTAACAGTTGCAACTGTTACCAACCATCACTAAAAGTACTGTTTTAAAATCTATATAAACTCATCTTTGTGTTGAGTTTTAAACACATAAGTTATTGGATAATTTCATAGAGTTTTTGAGAGTCTGTAAAAGAGAGTTTGCGCTACGTTAATTTGTGTTCGTTGTTTAGCGTTCATCGAAGTGTTGTTGAACAACACTAAAGGTATTATTGAATGCTGAAGAATTATGCCATAACATGTATCAGCATCTAGGGAAGGGCATTAAATGTCTTAAGTAAAGAGACTACTCGCCTCAATACACCCAAATAAGTTTGTTTAGTTTAATTATTTGTTCAATTATTCTTCTTCTTCTCCTCTTCTTTAATGTTTGGTTTTAAGTATAATCTTTACAAGGATTGTAAAGAAGTGTGATTTAATAATCAGTGATTTGGTAAATTGATAATACGATTTATATCGTATTTGGTGAATCAGTAACAAGATATCTAACAAAATTAGTTCGTTAAATGCGCGGTTAACGAAATCCCTATGCATCACTTACCGAAAATGACTAACTGAATGGCCTCTGAAAACAACTTGAGTTTTGTTGGAGTTGATGTTCTCGTCAACCCATCGCCTCCAAGTAGTGAGAACTTTCTTATATGCGTTCCTAATTTCAATTTTCGGGTACAAATAATCACCTTCTTGCAAATAGTTTGTCCTGCAATTTTGATATTACTACTTTTACAAGGCACATATATACGAGTTTTACCATTTAAAGAAGAAAAAAGATGTTCTCTATTCTGACTTTCGTTGCTTCACTCACCTATTATGAACTTTATTTCTAACCCACCAATGCCACGAATCAAATACTACAATATCAGCATCACGATAGAATATGGTTGCTCGTGGGTCAATCATATCTAATCTCATTGTCTCCGGTACCTGTTTTAGTGTACTTTACTGCATTCGTCGATTCTGGGGTTGTGTTTCATAAACTAGAAAAGGAGACCACACGATTCCTATGGTACAGTTGTAGTCCTAATAAGAAGAAGATATGTAATTAGAAAGTCGAACTTACAACTTAACTCATTATAAGTCAAATCGGACAGAACTTGCCTCAGATCTTACTGACATTTGTTCTCTAATGTTGTTTTTTACATTTCCAAGCCAGAAAACTTGGCTCTTATCTGGAACGACATTCCAAAGGATACATGCTAAAGATTCAAACAATTTCTGTTCAGAGAATCCCCCTGCAAATGCTACTTTTTTTCCTCTCAACCTCTCTAGAAAATCAGTTGCATTGAGAGTGCTGCAAGAATGGAAACACAATCAGAACTTTTTAAACACTCACATTTACTGTTCGACTAGTCCTACATTTAGTAAGAACTATGAGATTATCCGAATGTCAATTAAGACTAATGAAAGTCAGCAACAAAAAAAAAAAAACCTAATTGCTTTTCCTGGATATCACAAATTGCATATGAAACGAGACCTATGACTACACTGTTGGACAGATTATACATACCTTGGAACATTATTATTACACCCTGCATTTGTTGGGTGCGACTGCCATTTCCATTGCCATTTTAGATATGCTTCATCAGGTTTCCCATTCTTGTAACAATCAAAATTAATTGGTACTTCGATAAATGGGCATGAACCAGGAAGATAATATGGTTTTCGATCATTAACCCTTACCCATTCACCTTCAAAAATATTGCAATCACCATAAGTACTAGTATAAACAGGCAAACGTGAAAAGGGAAATTTTGTGTAAAATCTCTTCAGATTATTTTTTTGCATGAGAGTTATAATCGATGGAGAAATAACTGGGAACAAGAAGACAATAGCTGCGAAAAGGAGTATTGAAGCTCCAAAGATGACACCAAATCCATAGAGTGTCAATGATCCTTTTCTCCTTGAGCGCAATATTCCTACCAAGTGACATTCACATAACCTCTCCCTAGACCCAAGCTTCTCCATTCGCTTAGGAAACTATATCAAATTTCAATTCGGAAGACAACGTGATGTCGCACAACTCACTTGAAAACTCTAGAACTAGAAGAAACAAGGCTAGAGAATCTTGTATTCCTAGTAGGCATTCAGCAGTCAGCACTCTTCTTGCATATCAATAAATGCAAGATATGCAACATCAATTGCAGCATTATTTAGATGCCAAAAGAGAGATATTTTAATTAGATATGTCAGTAATTTTATATTTGTTACAAACTCTTTTCTTATGATATCTCTGTAACTGTAAAAGTCAAATCACATTTCCCGAACAAAATAGAAATTCCCACCCCCTTTGTACGTTGTACTCCTGAGGTTGAGGTTAGAGGTTCTCCCATGGTAATTGTGTGTTCATATACGGAAGCATAGCTAAGACTGTGAGGATCTACGACCACGTAACACTGATATCATCCCGTTTGACCATTTTAGACGAACTGTTTCTAACACTCATATTGTTCTTATTTGACCATTTTAGAATTAGGAATATGGAATTTTATCCTAAAAAGCTTCGGTACTATGTAAGGAGAGTCTAGATAAATTATTAATCCCCGTATGGAACTCCTTTTATTACATGTGGAATTATTCCTAGTTATTCTACGTGTGTTTTATCGAACTACACACACCAACAATCTCCATCCGAGTTAATGGATGATTGCTCTAACTCCACCTTGAGCGTCACCTTTATGCCCACCTTGAGCCCTGCTAGCTCCACCTGAGTTAATGGGTGATTGTACTAACTCCACCTCGAGCTTTTGTTCACTTTAGGCCTTGTCTACTCCACCTTAAGTCTAGCTCCACCTACGCTCTAAATCGGGTGACATTCATAACCACTTCTCCGCTCGATCTTCAATAGTAGTCTCACTTGGGCTCTAATACCAGCTGTTAGGATCTACGGACTGTCGAACCCATTCCGGACCCGACCACATAACATCGATAACGTCTTCACTTGACCACCTTAGGGTTAGAGGTGTGGCGTTTTATCCTAAAAGGCCTTGGTGCTAGGAGAGAGTCTAGTTTATTAATCTCCATACGGAACTCCGCTTACTCCATGTGGGACTATTCCTAGCTATCCCATGTGTGTTTCATCGAGCTACACACACCAACAAAGACATCGTTTTAAAGTAAAATTTTCATATATGGTTATAATTTTATAACTACTAGGAGTAAAAAATAAACATCTACAACCCATAAGGCTAAGTGTTATGGTGCTCCAACTTCAAGATTCAAGTTGGAAAAACATGACTAAAAGTCCCTTTCTAATTTAATTCAAGTTGTGGTTCAAGGGCTTGCTTGACGTGAACTTGAATTAAGTTTAATGTACCAAATGAATGGGCGCAGATAAATTTAAATTTTTGTGCCCAATGGTTGGACGCATCAAATCCGAACCATCAGATTTGTTTCGTAAGTTGAAATCCAATGTCCAATGTTTGTGCCCAACCATTGGGAGCATCAAATCTGAGCCATCATAAAAAAATTTATAAGTTAAAATCCAAAGGGTCCAATATTTACGCCCTACCATTGGGTGCATCTTGAAAGTTAAATTTAAAAAAATCATTAACACTTAGCCTCTCATTCAAGGTGGTGTGACATTCAACTAGAGAATTGAATTTGGACAACCATAGAGGTTAATCTAAGTTAGAACATCTTCAATGTTAGAGGTTAAGGTCATCCTACATGGAGGTCTAAATAATTATTAACTTTTCTAGGCCATCACTACATGATATGAGAATAAGATTTTTTAGTCTTCACCTTAAAATTCAACTCCGAAGCCCAAAGTCTTATTTAACAAACTTATGATCTAAGGTCATGGCGAAAGTCTAATCTAGACTTTCTCCTTCACCCCTACTTGCCATGTCATCTTTCTTTATGACCTGGACCCTTGCATTGAGATGAGAATTTGGTAGAAAAGATCTCAAATTCTAGGTGTTATATTTTTCTAAGACCTTGACCCCGTGCATTGGAGATGTTCTTATAAATCTTTTTCTTTATATACGTGTCATTTAATGATTGATTATGATCATTTCTATTTTTATTTTTGTATTGATTTTATTTATAAATGATGAGTTTGATGGAAAGACTAAATGAATGTTTAGTTTTAGAAGTTTATCTCGAGGATATATTCAAAAAAAATAATACGACGTTATCCTCACATTAAATAGTTGGAGATGATTTTTAATAAAAATATACTCCTTCCGTTTCAGGAAAAGAGTTACTATCTCTTTAAATTTTTGTTCCAACAAAAGAGTTACTTTCATTTTCAATATAACAAATTTTCAAAACTACCCTTGTTATTTTAAAAAATGTTATTATTCTCATTATAAAGATACATGTAGTATTAAACTTTTTATTAGGATAAATATAGAAATAAATTACAAATGTTATTTTCTCTCATCTTGCCTTAATAATTATACAAATATGAAAAGTAATTATTTTTTTTGAAACGGAGAGAGTATTTATTTTTTTATGTGGCTTTACACTTTTTTGTTTAAAATGCAAGGAGAAACTCTTAGTATTTCAAGTTCTCATTGTTTAGAAAGATCGTGTGTTTAAAATGGGCAAAGCTTTGAAGCAATAACTATACGTATTTCTTGGGCGAAGAAGATATGTGGCTTTACACATACATTATTCGTTTTATTTGTGTATTGTAATTTTTGTCTTTTCCTACTTCTTCTGCCTCTTGTAGATGTGGTAATCTTTGTATATTCTTTAATCTTTAATAACATCTACAATGCCAGGCACTAGTTGTAGAAGAAGTATAGGCTTGTTTGAAAACATTAGAGCCAAATTGTTAGTCATATCGACCATTTTTAATTTTAGCCGAATTGGCAGAAGAATTAGAACTAGACTTTCACAATCCAGGAACCGAAAAAGCACTAGCTACAGTTTGTGACAGTGGAGCAGTCAACTACGAAGATATCCAGATCGTCAATCCCGCGTGCTCTAATCACATCACTATCGACAAAAAGATGGTGTCTGACATGTGTGAGTACAAAGAAGATCGTGCGGTGGTAACAGGAGATAATTTAGAATTATCAATAGCCCAGATTGGTAAGACGGCGATTGTCCCTCATCAGTTTCAACCAGAGAAGGTATACCATGTGCCAGCAGATAAAGCTGAACATGCAAAAAATGCGACTATGGACACCACAAAGAAATATGTTAGGTACACCGCTAACAAGGTGAGACATGCCAAGGATGCTATTGTTGGCCAAACAACTGGTCAGAATATACATCACGGAATATGATTTTCGATGACACATCGGCATGGAGGTCAATACAAGAGATGGTACTTCAAGATTCAAAGAAATCTAAAGTGAAAGAACAAATGATACTAGGAGACCAAACACAAGATAAAGACATACAAAAATTTAAGTCAGCTCCTGCAGGTAGAACATATAACACCGGACATAACTCGCATAGAGATCCAAGTCGACAGAGAATAAAAATCCAAGAACTGAGCAAGAATCAGCACCAAAAAAAAGAGAAGGCACACAACCAAGATGATCGCACAAAAAGAGTTAGAGAACGAAGTCAATGTTGAGGAGGAGTGTTGAGATAGTAACCCAGACTTTAAAAGTGAAGCCCAACAAAGTCCAAGTCCATTTAGTAATTCTCTAGCTAAAATTATCTAAAGTATAATGATTAGCTAGAATTATCTAGAATATGTAAAATAAATAAATTAATATCTAGAATTATCTAAGTAGCTAAGAGCAAGGGTATATTTAGAGTATTCTCCTTTAAAGTGAAGGAGTTTCACCCAAAAAGAGCTAATTAGACTTCACTGTGGGTAGAGAGGAGAGGGTCTTTCATCAAAGTCTATCATGCACTCCTTCAATCGAAGGAGTGTTTGCCGGTCTTCACTGGACGGGTGAACTTCAGCTGTCTGGATAAAAGTTTCATCAAACGGCTCTGATAGGTGCATCCAATTGATGTGATATATTTGAAAGCCAAACGAAGGAACTTCACCCGTCTGACTATTTTTTTATTAAAAAAATAATTTTGAAAGTTAGACGGGGAAACTTCATCCATCTGACCACTTTTTTTTCCACTGCCCATAGTATAAAATACATTCATTCGCCTAGTCACTCATTCATTTTAAAAAGAATAGAGTGTTCAAACACTCTATCTCATAGTCCTTACTCTAATAAAGTTAGTTGTATTCCTAAAATATTCTAAACATGGTTAGGTGTTAGTCTAGAGAATACTTTCCAGAGTATCCTTGGACCAACCATAAATAGGGGATGCTACCCCAAGTGAGAGTTAGTAAGGTTAACGAGTGCGTTAGTTCCTAGTAAGGTTGTGTTGTAGAATTTGAGTGTTTATACAAAGCTTAATGTGTAAATTAACATGTGATCAATAAAGTAAAGTTTTCCACCAATGTAACTTTGCCCACCTTACTTTTCAAACTCGACACCCTATACATTGAGGAGGTTCAGAGTGACCATGGGATGTCATGGGACTATAAAAGAAAAGTTAATTCCTAAATAAATATCCAAAAATGTTGTTCCTATTCAGATGCTACCGATTTCTTATTTTTTGGCTGCCAAAAGATCCTTTAGCAGCCTTCAAGAGAGAAGCATACAACAACTCATTCCATGTATCAGGTACACCTGGTAAGCACCGATGACTACAATCTTGATGATCCAGTGCTACAATTCTCTCTTGAATCGTGTAATTTTTTGCATACACTGAAGGGTGCGCATCTGAACGGAAGTATGTAAGTTTACTGACATTCAGATATATGACAGGAGAGTTCATTTCCCAAGGAACGAGCGGTGTCCTAGCACCTCGCCTAGAATTCTAAGCGGAATCCCAAAGCCTCGCCCCATAATTCCAAGCGGAATCCCAAAGCCTCGCCCCATAATTCCAAGCGGAATCCCAAAGCCTCGCCCCATAACTAATACTAATAACTAGTAACTAGTAACTAATTATCTAGAAATCCATTCTCTAACTAATAACTAATAACTAATAACTAGTAACTATTTCATGTAAATCAGTAACACATGAAAGCCTCGTCCACACATGAAATAGTTACTATTTCATGTAAATCTTGAATAGTTACTGATTTCATGTAAATCTTGTGCCAGACTAAAGCGATATAAATGTGAACTTGATAAGTGTTTTTAAAAATGAAATTTTACCAAGGAATGCACTCGCGGACTCATAGGGTTACGCTCAAGCTGGGCGTTATTCTAGGACAACGCTCAAGCTGGGCGGTATCCTAGCGTTACGCCTGTTAGTGGGCGTGATCCTAGAGCCTCGTTTCATCAGGCGTACTCCCAGAATAACGCTTGATCAGGCGTATTCCTAGCTCACCACCTGTGTTTTTGAGCGTTGTCCCAGAATAACGCTTGGTGCCAGGCGATTCACTATGATGCTGCTTGATGTTAGGCGGAACACTATGAGCCCGCCCGACTATACCATGTTTAGTCCGAAAAAAACCTCAAATATAGTCTGCTACAGTTGAAAATCTGGAATAAAATCCAAATTCCCTCACGCCGCTGCACTACATTTTTACGGACCAAAGAGTAGATTTGGTCTTTACTCCACCTTTTAATCGTCCCATTGTGGACGCCCTAAGGAGATAGAATTCAAGATACGAGGAGATTATTCTCGGCGATACGAAATAAATCCTGTTTCTCAATCCATGGAGGATTTACCTCGTACCTCCGAGAATAATCTCCTCGTATCTTGAATTCTATCTCCTTATGGAGCTTAACAATTCTGCTCTTATCTGGAATGGCATTCCAAAGCATACACAACATTGACATGAACATATTTCTATTCAGGGAATCCCCAACAAATACCAACTTTTTATCTCTCAGTCTAATGAGAAAGTCGGTTGGATTAAAGAAGCTGCAAATAGATAAACATTGTCGTTAAGGACATTGCGGTCATAAGTAAAGCACAAGCAAAAGCACTGAATTTGAAAGAAAAAAATTGGAATATGTATACATCACCCGGGGTTGGGTATATTATTACATCCTGCATTGGTTTCTTGAGACTGCCACTGCCATTGCCATCGAAGGAACTGATCGTCCGGTCTTCCATTTTCATAACAAGCAAATGGTTTTTTTTTTAAAAGTAAGGACAAAAACCAGGAGGATAATAAGGTTTTCGACCATTGACCTTGACCCATTCACCTTCAAAAACATCACAATCCCCGTCAGAATTGGTTGCAATTAGATTGTCGTTTGCATCTATAAATTCTCCGGCATTAGGTAGATCGGTGGAAACAACACTTGAGTTCTTTAAACTATTTTCCGTGTGATTTGTTTCTGTTCGGACAGTTCAGGTGGAGTTTTCCAATAGCTCCGCTGGAACAGCAGAAATAGTAGTAGTAGTGCTAGTATTTGAAGTATGCGCGTTTGGTATCCAAAACACTGAATCCATTAGTGATGGAAATATGAAGATAGCAGCTGTAAGAACAAAGTGAAACCGAAACCAAGAATATAGATGACCCGTATCTCTTTGAATGATGATGAAACGGCATCGTTAAGAAGTGACATGACTTCTCCCAAACGTTTAGATTTCTCATCCAAAAAAATCAAATTGCTCAAAACAAAATCAACATCAGTAGTGTTGTTCAAATAACTCAATAGTTCATTCTATAGATTGAATTGATATTAGCAAGAACCAGATCTTATCAACATTTTTCAATATAGCCAGGTAAATGAGTAATTAGTACTCCAAGTTGCTTCATTCAAATAATATAAAATTTAACAAAAAAAATTGATAACATAAACCAAAGAAGAAAACAAAAATCAATAAGTCACTGTCATTATTTATTTACATAAAATAGTAGTATTACATTTTCAACGTTTGGTTAGAATATCGAATTTGCGTTCAAGGAAATTAACCTGGAAAGAAAAGGAAAATAAATCCTGAAAATTATATTTGCTACTTGGTTTTGTGATTTTTGAGATATAGTCAAGTCTATTGGCGTAGCTCAGTTTTTGCTCTGTTTTTCTTACACTACGAGGCAATATGTAGCATTAGCTACATTGGGTTCTTAACTTAAAAATACTGGAAATGGAAGCCAAGTTATGATGCATTACGCTTGGGAGAAACGCTCATGTATGTTTCCGTCTTTCTTATTTCTTAACATGTATCTATCTTAAGAAAATAAATACATGGGCATGGTGTATATGCTATTCAGGACCCCCACCCAGGGGCCAGGAATAGAATTTGTATTTTGTACAGTATACGAAAATCAACAAAAGAAGAGTTGCTGTAAAGAGAACATTAACAAAAGAAAAAATAAAGAAATTTTGATTTGTTCTTACATTGATTGATTTTTCTGGATTTGCTTGGCAGTGTTGTCTTTATAAAGTGGTCTTATCGATAAGCTATTGTCGATTTTAATCTATATATATATATACACACGTTAACCCCAGCATTTGTGGTACATAACAATACACATATATCAACGTTCGAATAGAATCCAATATTGTATTTGCACTGAATTTCTTTTTCAAAATTCAACTCCTTAATTTCACAAGAACTCAGTAATTCAGAAAAGAAGGACCAGTTAAGGATATATACAGAAAATAAAAACCAGTTCAGAATTTCGCATTTAGAGTACTACTACAAAGCGAAGAAGCTTCTCAGTAATTCAAATCGCAATAGACAGTCTGGATTTTACAAAATGAACTTATTTATTCTTTTACTTGTGTCAAACAAAATTTGTATTACATAGACTACAGAAAATCCCAACTCTTCCTTTCAAAAGAGTCTGTGATAGGGTGCACGCCCTCTATGGTTTATTCTGTTTTTAAAGGTCTAAGCAAGAGCGGCCAGTGCCAAATAGTATGCCCCCTCTCCAACCTATATGATAGAGGTCCAGTACAGAGAGGCATTTGTCTCGACCACCAAGAAAAGGGATGCACGTGCCTTAGCCAATGGGACCTGAGAAAAATGGCTTTTATCCCTCGTGCACATCTCTATGTTAATCTCCTTTGAACTGGAAACCTATATGGCTGTATGCAGGTTCATTAGGATGAACGGTTGAAAGGACATCACACATCACAGGCAAGCAAGTGGCATGGTTTCGATTAATTATCCTTTCAAAACACTTGTTCTTATTTAAACCGTCGTCTTAAATTCTACATTAAGCTAACTCTCCTAGAAAAGCTGTTGAAATCTAAATACCAAAGTGCGCGCCTTGGCGACTTTCTGCAATTATATAGTACTATATATATCAACAAATTAATTCTCGTCCCATTTGCCATGGATAACTACAACACAACTAGTGGGCTCTGTAATGTTTCTTGCTATTTCCAAATATATTCCGTTCAGTTGAGCATTTTTCTTACTGCAGTGGTCCAAAAGATCCTTTACGATTCTTCAGGAGAGAAGCATACAACAACTCATTCCATGTATCAGGTACACCGGGCAAGGACACAATCTTGATGATCCATAGCTGCAATTATCTCTTGCGCAGTTAAATTTTTTAAATATAAGGAAGGGTGTCCGTCCTCTCGATAATAAGATAGTTTGCTAATATTAAGATACAAAGCAGGTGTCTTCATATGACGTAGTGTGTCTTCTAGTACTTTCACCTGTGAAGGATTCCTCTCTCTATATAGTTCACTACTCTTGATCGGCTCTGTTTCCCTGTTGCATTTTCCACCTGTGTTCCATTTACTCCCACTGCACAGAAACACCAGTATAATTAGTTACACAATCAGATAACTTGTCACACTACAAAGTTTGTATAAAATCTTTATGTTCACTTACTGGAAATGTGGAGTTGAATATCCTCTGAATAAAATTTGGGTTTTGTTTGAATCAATGTTGTTGTCAATCCATTTACTCCAAGTAGCTAGACCTTTCTTGTACGCTTCAACCATCTTTAGCCTCGGGTGCAAGTAATTACCTTCTTGAAAGTAGTTTTTCCTGCCATTCCAATAAACCACATATCCAGATCATTAAAAAAAAATGACAACTTGAGCATCAACATAATAAAAATCTTAGTTTCCATCATGTTACTCACCCGTGATTAGTTTTGTCAATATTCCACCGTTCCCAAGAATCGAAAACCACAACATCAGCATCCCGATACACGGATGATGCTAGCTCGTCAAACAAATCCAGTCTTAGAGTCTCTACCTCCGGTTTTAACTTGCGTCTCGGGTCTCTACGATTCTTTGGATTGGTTTCATTAACCAAAAATGGAGACCACACAAATACTATGCTGAAGTTGTAGTCCTAAATTTCAATGCATTTACATTATGAGCGTCAGCAAAAGAACTAGATACATAATAAGTCAGCTCGGCTGGGATATATTTTACACTGAGAATTTTGCCAATACACATGATGTGCTGAAAATGTGTGGTTTCAGTTTCAGGTGGCTAATCACATGGAGTCTGTTTAAATGAATCAATTCTATCAAACTTAAGTAAATTGAGCAAAGCTCATACCTCATATCGATAAGAATTGTCTCCTCTTAGATTGTATTCGACATTTCCAGGGATCCTATGA
Source organism: Papaver californicum (assembly GCA_023531435.1). Lineage (NCBI taxonomy): Eukaryota > Viridiplantae > Streptophyta > Magnoliopsida > Ranunculales > Papaveraceae > Papaver > Papaver californicum. The sequence continues at coordinate 4,432,269 of JAJJMC010011514.1, forward strand.
ACTCTGCTCTTGTCTGGAATTGCACTCCTAGGATACATGCGTACAACATTGACAAAACTCTACTAAAGAAAGTAGCAACTTTGATCTAAAAGGGCACATGCGCTACATTTTTTTTTTTTTCTGTATGCTAGGATTTTAACTAACGAGAAGTAATAGTTTCAGACTGAGATTCTAAGTACCAATTTCACATCCAGTAGTCAAGAACTCGTCATTTAAAAAAACAAAAAAATATAAATTAATTACCGAGAACAGGAATATCAAAATCAGTTAATTAAGTTTAAACTAAGCTTAAGTAAGAGTTTATACCTTGGAAGATTGTTACATCTTGAATTTGTTTGCTGAGATTGCCATTGCCGATGCCATTTTAAGAACTGATTATCAGGTCTCCCATTCATGTAACAACTATAAGGTGATGGTTCGACATACGGACTATAAGGGAAACGTGAGTTGATGAAAGAATATTAAGCAGAAATATGGTATTGTATATAGCATATCTAGTCTACATTGAAGAAAGAATATCTTGGCATTGACTCTCATATTCTTAGCCATATTCTTGTCAGATTGTACAGGCGTAATTTTAGTAACTCTGTATATATTGTTTCTTATCTTATGATTAATATCCTAATATAAATACTCATATACACAAATCAATAAAGGTGTTGGGAAAACTTTTGAGTAAAAGCTTTACAGTGTTTTAGCTTCTATATGGTATCAGAGCCTTCAAATCTCCAACGAGAATCAACGGCTTCCACCAATTCCAATCAGACACCAAACTTCACCATCAATACCCAACCTCCCTCCACATCTGATAAGCATCTTATTGCTCTCGATATCACTACTCAAATCAATGAAAAATTAACCCCCACTATTTTTCCTCAGTGGCGTGCTCAATTTGAAGCACTTCTTATTGGATACGATCTCCTCAGCTATGTTGAAGGCACCTTCTCATGTCCAACTTCAGATGGATCCCCTACAGATGAGCTTCATAAGACTCATTGGATCAGACATGATAAACTTATCCTCAGTACCATTCTGGCATCTACTTCAGCTTCCATAACACCCCTGATAGCCACAACAAAAACCTCCCATGCAGCCTGGAAAAAGCTTACTCACCTCTATGCTAGCCGGTCTAGGACTAGAGCAATGCAGTTGAAGGAAGAACTCACATTAATTCAACGTGGAAACAGAAGTGTCACAGAATACCTACATGCCGTGAAAAATTTAGTGGATGAACTAGCCATCATAAATCACACTATCTCCGACGATGACCTGACATTGTATGTGTTAAATGGTCTAGGCCCAGAATTTAGAGAGATCGCAATTCGTACCAGAGAAACATCTATGACGTTTGAAGAACTACATGACCTACTAGTTGGTCATGAATCCTACCTAAGGCGCCTCGAAATTTCAACACAAAGTGTGGTTATGTCGGCCAACTACACACTCACAAGATCAGCAACACAGGAAGGCCGTTTTCAGAAACCCATAAAAACCTGTATTCAGACAACGGAGGTGAGTTTATTGCTTTAAAATCTTTCCTCTTGCTTCATGGAGTTAGTCATCTCACTACTGTTCCTCACACTCCACAACAAAATGGTACATCTGAGCGTTGACATCGCCATCTAGTCGAAACAGGTATCACTCTTCTCTATAATGCCAATCTAGATTACTCCTTTTGGCCATATGCTTTCCAAACAACTTCTTATCTCATAAACCGTCAACCCACACCTATTCTCAAGAACAAATCTCCGTTTGAAGCTCTATTTGGTCAATCCCCAAACTACCTAAAGTTGAAACAGTTTGGGTGTATTTGTTATCCACTAACAAAAGCATACAACTCAAACAAAATGCAACCAAAATCCAAAACATGTATCTTCCTTGGCTATTCACCAACTCAAAATGGGTACAAATGCTTTGAACCCCAAGCAAATAAAATCTCCATCTCTCATCATGTGTTATTCGACGAACACCCACAACACTTCATTCACGGTCCCTCTGTGACATGTGCTTCAACTCGGTCATCTCCCAACATTCACCAACTCTTACCTGACCTCGGTCCTCCATCAGCTACATTACCATCCACCGGTGCACGTCAGTCTCCAGGGAGTGTTCTTGCTGCTGCTGCATCTCCTCCAGGTAACTCCGGTACCCTTGCTTCTTTAGTTCCTGTCACTTACCCTGTTGTAGCCAACAGCCAGCACCCCTGTCCAGTGGAACATCAGTCTTCCTACTCTATAGCACCACCGGAACTGCCTGCCAACTCTACACAGGAACTGCCTGCCAACACTACAGTAACACCGGAACTGTCTGCCAACTATACAGCATCACCGGAACTACCTTCAGATGGTGTTTACTCCCTCACAGCAACGCCTCCTGTATCCCAGGGTTCTCCACAGACGTTTCCAGCTGAAGTCAGCAGCACACATGAGTCTAATGCTTCATCTCCATATACAGCAACATCGTCTGTACCTAAAGAGCTCACTCAACAATTCCAAGCTCAACGTGCTCATAACATGACCAGACGGTCCATGAACCAAATCTTCAAGCCGAAACAGGTACACATTACTTCGAAACATCCTCTTCCGCACATCATTGAACCCACCAGTGTTAGCCAAGCATTGGATCATCCTCAATGGCGTGAAGCCATGTCTGCGGAGGTGACTTCCTTGATGAATCATGGTACATGGGATCTCTTCGTACCACCAGGTGAGTGTCAACCGGTTGGGTGCAGGTGGATCTTCAGGGTCAAAAGAAAGGATGATGGCTCAGTTGAAAAGTTCAAAGCCATACTTATGGAAAAGGGTTACAACCAACGGCCGGGCATTGACTACATAGAGACCTTCAGTCCTGTAGTTAAACCAGCAACAATACGAATTGTACTCTCCATTGCGGTCATGAATGGATGGGTATTGCGGTAAATGGATGTCAACAATGCGTTTCTGAACGGGGCCTTAACAGAAACTGTATTTTTGACATAACCTCCAGGTTTCAAGGATGCGTCCAAGCCACATCATGTGTGCAATCTTCGCAAGGCCATCTATGGGTTGAAACAAGCACCACGAGCCTGGTATAATGCACTCAAAACAGCCATTCTTCAATTGGGTTTCCGCAACTCAAAGGCAGACTACTCTCTGTTCATATATAGTCAAAATGCTACAGTATGCTATTTGTTGGTTTATGTGGATGATCTTATCATCAAAGGAACAACTCGGAGTTTGTGCTCTCTACCATTACAAAGTTAGGAGATATGTTCTCTCTCAAAGACATGGGTTCTCTTCACTACTTCTTAGGAATTGAGGTAATTCCCACAAAGGCAGGCTTTTTTCTTTCTCAACATAAGTACGTTAGAGAACTCTTGGACACTACAAGCACGAGTGATGCAAAGGACGTCTCCACTCCTCTTTCTACATTACAACCTCTTCAACTGGTTGATGGTACAGCAGCTGCGGATAGTTCCGAGTTTCGACGATTAATAGGCAGTCTTCAATATCTGTCTCTGACACGACAAGACATCTCCTTTGCAGTCAATAAATTATCTCAATTCATGCACAAGCCGACAACAATTCACAAGACAGCTGCCAAACTGTTACTCAGGTACTTAAAGCAAATTATCTTCTATGGCATTCAGATTCTTAAGAATGGACCTTCCACTCTTCGAACATACACAGATACTGATTGGGATGGAAACATGGATGATCGCACCTCAACATATGCCTACATAAGCTTCTTGTGTTCAAATTCAATATCCTGGTGTTCTAAAAAGCAACGTGCAGTTGCAAGGTCCTCTACGGAAGCAGAATACAGGGCTCTAGCAAATGCAGCCTCTGAATCAATGTGGTTGTTAACACTACTTCAGGAACTGGGCTTTCCTCTCAAAGACCCTCCTCAACTACTATGTGACAATATTGGAGCCACGCACCTGAGTCTTAATCCAGTTAATCACTCACGCATGAAGCATATTCAGATAGACCTCCACTTTGTACGTGACTTAGTTCAGAAGAAGAGTCTCCAAGTCAGGGACGTTCATACCCAGGATCAACTTGCGGATCTTCTGACCAAACCACTGTCGAAACAACATACAGTTGTGCTATGTAGCAGCCTTGCCGATGGAACCCCAATCTTGCGGGGGCGTATAAGGGAAACGTGAGTTGACGAAGGAATATTCAGCAGAAATATGGTAACTGTATATAGCATATCTAGTCTATATTAAAGAAAGAATATCTTGGCATTGAATCTCATATTCTTAGTCATATTCTTGCCAGATTGTACAAGCGTAATTCTAGTAACTCTGTATATATTGTTTCCTATCTTATGATGTAATATCCTGTATAAATACTCATATACACATATCAATAAAGGTGTTGGGAAAACTTTTGAGTAAAAGCTTTACAATGTTTTAGCTTCTATATGGACTACCCTCGTAATATTGTTTCTTATCTTCAATCTTTACCCATTTACCATCGAATACATTAGCATCACAGTATTCATCATCAACATTTTCTTGCTCTTCTTTCTCATGACGATATGATGCACTACTATTGTGATCACTTGTAAGATTACTTGAAGTTTTATCTTCTATGATCACCAACTCTTCAGCTTTAGGAAGATTAACAGAAACAATGCCGGATGAGTTACTAAACCCTTCGGTGGAGTTTTTCACAAATGGTTCTAAGGAAGGGGAAGAAGAAATCAAACTAGTACTATTAGTAAGGTTTTGAGTGTCTTGGGTTAAGTGTTTCAAAATCCCTGGAGCCGAAGAAGCAATAGTGGTATTAGTACCAGTACTAGTAGTTGAAACTTAGTAGAATGGCCACCAGGGCCAGCCCTGAAATTGATGATGCCCCAATTAGACGTTAAAAATGTAGCCATGTTGATATTTGACCAAGTTGACATACTTTGATCACAGGTGGAACATTTTTTTTATACGGATCCAAATCTATTATTTTCAATTGGTTGAGTAAAACTACAGTTAAATTGCTAATCTATTGTGAACCTAAGTTTTGTAAGTACTTTGAAAAATAAATTCTATAGATTAAATAAAAAAAAAAAAGAACAAAGAAAAACTAAAAAAGGAAAGAAGGCAAAAAGAACAAAACCTATATAGAAAAAGATTAGGGAAAACTTGTTGTACATGTGTACTTATATAAAAAAAACTTTAAAAATCACCTTTAATTAACATTATTTTTATTATGCTACCTTTGTTAAATATCCTATATTACGAACTACACCCATAAAAAATCATGTTATCCCATGTGTAAGAAAAACTGACAACAAGTATTTTTACTGCCCCACCAAATTTGCTGCCCAAAGTAAATCTTCGTCAACTTTTTGCCAAGGTCGGCCCTGATGGCCACTTCGAAAATTTGTAGTAAAACTCCTTAAGATGATTATCTTGAAGTATATGATTCTTAAACGACGGTGAAAAAAATGGGAACATGAAAAGAAAAAAAACTGTAAAAACGATGATTGAAGCTCCTATCGTAGAACCAAAACCTAAAAGAATGCCATTTGGCTTCGGAGGGTGATGAGATATCCCTACCAAGTTCCATAACTTCTCCCAACTCCCAAGCTTTTTCATCGGATTTTTCTTGTTCGAAACAGTATTGGCTTCCTTTGCGTTCATCCTTACATGTAACTCGGAAATGGAAAAATGAGTTTTGAGGAAGGTGATAAAGCTAACTAAAGAAGTAGAGAATCTTGTACTTTACAATGTTGAATATATATATCCTTACTAACTCCATTGAGTTAAGTTAATACTCCGACATGACACATTAATTAGGTAAACAACAGACATAAATTTTTCTCATTAATAATGTTCTTTACTTTGTCAATCAGATTAGGTAAATGATTAATTTAAATACAAGTTATAATATTGTAATGAAAAAGAATATCTTAAAAAAGGGTTGAGAGTATCTTAACTAACCAGAGCTTCCAGACTCCTTTTGTTTTTGTGACCGGAAGAAGAAATATTTACGGGCTAAAAAGTCCACAGACCACCAGAGGTAGACAAAAACAAAACTAACGAAAAACAAAAACAAACAAATAATGCAACTGTGATTTGAGGATCTGAAAATTTGTACATTCATTTGGCGTGATAGTCGTATTAGATGGGCATCCTATTTCGGTGAATGAGTGCCATAAACAGTGAATTTATTTTCGGATTAGTGCACTGGCCGGATTATAAAATTAGGGAATAGTAATATTCGGTGAAATAAGCTGCAAAAGTACACTACAGGTCATCGATTCTTGAAGCACATGACATGACATGACATGAGGCTTGTAAATTCCATTTATTGTACTTTAATTCAAGTTTTTTTACTTTATTTCGAAATGAAGCTTTAACAAATTTTTCATGAATGTGTGTGAACCAGTAGTGTCTTTCCGTTGGGATATATGTTTTAAAAAGATTTTTTTTTATATTTATATCAACATTTAATTTCTAGTCCAGTGGTAAAGGATTTTAGGCCTTGTAAGATATTTTACAATTTCAATCATCTTCCCCTACTGACTGGGTGTATATGTGCACATACCTGTACGTGTATAATATTAGTCCGGAACCGGAGGCTTGGGAGGTCTCTTAAATTTAAAAATTATTTTTTGCTCATTTAAAAAAAAATCAAAAAAAATTTACTGCCCTTAATTACGTTTTTAACCGTATTAATTATGGTATGATTTATTTGTCCGTTTTTTGACTGTTGAGTGACTGTTTTATGGTAGCAATTAATTCAATAAATTCTCCATTAATTCGATTTTAATTTTTGGGCAATAAAATCAGATTTTGAGAAACAAAAATATTATATAAGTTTTTGATTTTGTTTAACTGTGAATTAAAAGTCTAGGGTTCTGAGCAAGATTAGAAAGAGAGAAAGTGTTCAATCTCTCATTCTGTGTGTGAGAGATTGGTAGAGAGTTTTCTCAGCTTTTTTATCCTGGGGATGTTGTGACGAAGAAAGAACCACTTGCACAAAACTCAAGGCGTAGCCACGAAACGCCTTAAAAAGAACGACTTGATCGTGACTCAGCCGTCATCTTGTTTTTTTTGTGTTTCATCTTTGTTTTGCAGGTGTGAGATCAACATTTGTTCCAACAATTTTAAGACGTGATTTCTGCCATGGAGACTGATAAGAAAACTGTTGTTGATATCAATAAGTCTTTCAAGTTTGAAGGACTTCACTTCAGAAGATGGAAACAAAAGTTGTTCTTTTATCTCAAACTGATGAAGCTGCACATGATGGTGACCTCCAACAAACTAGCTGATCCAAAAGATACAGTTGATATTGTCTCTAACGTTGCACCTATTGCAAGTGCAACTCCGTAACCGACTGAAGAACCTGTTGTGACCCAAACTGCTGAAGAAAAACAAAAATCCTATGAAAAATGGGTTGATGATGATTTTGATTGCAAAAACTATATCCTTAGTGTTTTATCTGATGATTTGTACGAATATTATTCCACATTTGATACTGCTAAAGATGTGTGGGATGCTTTACATAAAAAGTATGATACTGAAGAAGCCGAATCGAAAAAATATGTTGTAAGGCGCTACATGAAATATCAAATGGTGGACGAAAAATCAGTTGTTGCTCAGGCTCATGAACTTCATAAAATACCTCATGAAATTTTGACTGAAGGTATAAAAATTGATGAACAATTTCAAGTAGTTGTAATGATTGATAAGTTGTCTCCCACTTGGAAAGATTTTCTTAATTCTTTGCACCATAAAACTAAGGAATTTTCTTGGGAAAGTTCGATTGTAAAGCTCATGGTTGAAGAAGAGGCACGGAAACAAGATAAAAAAAAAGATTCTTATTGCTTCAAACAATAAAAGTCATACTCAAGCGAGTTTGAAACCTAAGAAAAAGATTATGAAACCTTATCAGAATCACAAGAAAGGAAAACCTAATCAATACAAGAACCAACCCCCATCAAGAAATAAACAGAATTCTAATTCTGATTTTATTTGTTATGATTGCGGTAAACCAGGTTATATGGCTCGGAATTGCATAAATAACAAAGGTAAAAATAGCGCACAAGATAATGTTATTGAAAGCGTCATTGTTGTTTTGATAGGTCCCTATTTAAGAGTTATACAGAAATTAAGGATAAGAAAGTGTTGTTGGGAGACTCTCACACCACTATGGTGAAAGGTTCTAGTATGGTAGAACTGAAGTTTACTTCTGGTCGGACACTTATGATGAAAGATGTCTTTCACACTCCAGAAATAAGAAAGAACCTTGTTTCCGTCTACCTTCTCAACAAGGATGGATTGTATCAAACTATTGGATCTGATCTTTACACAATTACTAAAAACAAAATGTTTGTAGGAAAAGGTTATGCTACTGATGGAATGGTTAAGCTTAATGTTGAAATGAATAAAATTGAATCTTCTTCTTATATGGTATATACTTTTAATGTTTGGCATGCTATATTTTTTCATGTGAACAGTAGATGAGTAGATGCCATGAGCAAGTTAGGTCTTATTCCTAAACTATCCATGCATGATTTTGAAAAATGTGAATTTTGTAGTCAAGCAAAAATAACCAAGAGTTCCCATAAATCTGTTATTGGAGAATCTGAACCTTTAGAGTTAGTGCATTCTGATTTGTGTGAATTTGAAGGTGTATTAACTAGAAATGGAAAAAGATATATCATGAAGTTTATTGATGATATTATACTTATGTTTACTTGCTAAGTCATAAGAATGAAGCTATTGAAAAATTCAAAGTTTCTATTGCTGAAGTGGAAAATCAATTTGGTAGGAAAATTAAGATATTCCGTAGTGATAGAGACACTGAATATGATTCTAAACCTTTTACTGAAATTTATGAATCTTCTGGAATTATACATGAAAAAACTGCTTCTTATAACCCTGAAATGAATGGAAAAGCTGAAAGAAAGAATCGTACTTTTACTACTCTTGAGTCTGCATGTTTACTTAGTTTTGGTATTGCCTCTCACTGGTGGGGATAAATTTTGATGACTGTTTGTTATGTTTTAAATCGTGTTACAAATTCAAAAACAAAAATTTCTCCATATGAACTTTGGAAAAACTGAAAATCGGATGTTTCTTATTTTAGAGTATGGGCTTGTTTGGCTTATGTTCGTATTCCTGATCCTAAAAGATAAAAGTTATATAGTAAAGCTTATGAATGTGTTTTTGTTGGGTATGCTCAAAACAATAAAGCTTATAGATTTTTTGATCTTAACAATAAAGTTATTATTGAGTCTATTGATGCAGATTTCTTTGAAGATAGATTTCCCTTTAAATCTAGAAATAGTGGGGGTTCTCTACCTAGTGTTGTACCTAGTACAAGTTCTGAACTTAGAATAGAAGAACCTAGAATTGAAAAATCTAGGGACACTGAAGTTGACTCAGACTTAGCAAAACAGCTAGGACTGAGAAGGACTATGGTCCTGAATTTTATGCTTATACAATAGAGGAAGACCCTTCCAGTCTTCAAGAGGCACTTAATTCTCCGGATTCTAGTTTTTGGTAGGAAGCTATAGACAATGAAATTGACTCTCATAATTTTAATGGAACTTGGCACTTAGCAGATTTGTCTCCTGTTTGCAAACCAATAGGTTGTAAATGGGTACTTAAAAAGAAGTTGAATCTTGATGGTTCGGTAGAAAAATACAAATCTAGGTTGGCAGCTAAAGGATTTAGACAAAGAGAAAATGTAGACTTCTTTGATACTTATTCTCTAGTTACTAGATTGACTTTTATTCGTGTTTTGATTGTTGTTGTTGTTGTGCATAATCTTGTTGTTCATCAAATGGATGTTAAAACAGCTTTCTTGAGTGGTGAGTTAAAAGAGGAGATTTATATGGACCAACCTGAAGGTTTTGTTGTTTTTGGTCAAGAACAAAAAGTGTTGAAGTTAGACAAGTCACTTTATGGTTTGAACAAGCTCCTAAGCAGTGGCATGAGAAATTGGATAATTTGATGATTTCACATGGTTTCAGAATTAATGAAACTGATAAATGCATATACTATAAGTTTGAAAACAATGCATGCATCATGATTTGTTTGTATGTGGATGATTTGCTAATTTTTGGTTCAAACTTGTCTGTGGTTGAAGAAACTAAGAATATGCTTAACTCTAACTTTAAAATGAAAGATTTGGGTGTTAGCTGGTGTAATTCTGGGAATCAATATTACTATAACTAATGATGGTATTTTTTTAGATCAAACTCATTACATTGAAAAGATTTTAAAGAAATACAATTATTTTGATTGTAAACCTGTGAGTACTCCTTTTGATTCTAGTGTTAAACTGTTTAAGAATACTGGTGATAGCATTAGACAATCTAAATATGTTAGTATAATAGGTAGTCTTCGTTATGCAAATGATTATACCAGACCAAATATTGCGTATGCAGTGGGGGTTTTATGCAGGTTTACCATTTGTCCTGGTTTGGAGCACTGGAATTCAATTGAGAGGGTTATGCGGTATCTTAAAAATACCGTTAACCTAGGATTACACTATAGGAGGTTTCCTGCAGTCCTTGAAGGATATTGTGATGCTGATTGGAATGTCATTTCAGATGACTCCAAAGCCACTGGTGGATATTTGTTTAATAATGCTGGAGGCGTTGTTTCATGGAAGTCAAAGAAACAGACAATTCTAGCTCAGTCTACAATGGAGTCTGAATTGATAGCACTAGCAGAAGCTAGTGAAGAAGCAGGATGGTTGAGAAACTTGTTTTTTGACATTCCTGTATGGGATACACAGATACCAGCTATCATGATCCACTTCGATAGTACCCCGGCTATTGCAAAAGTACAGAACTATTATTATAACGGTAAGAATCGACAATTGCGTCGAAAGCACAACGCAGTTAGAGAATTTCTAACAACTAGTGATGTACGTGTGGATCATGTTAGGACTGAATATAACTTAATTGATCCTTTTACGAAAGGATTAGCTAGATAAAAGGTATTAACTACCTCTAAAGGCATGGTACTTTTCCCACTAGATATGGAGTCATTTTGTGATAGATACCCACCTATAAATAGGTTCAAAGGGAATAACGATTCACAAATGATATGGATATAGAATCATGAATCTTTCCCATGGCATGATATCTGAAGCGAGTTAAGGTTGAGTTCTTTAACTCTTAATGATGTCTATAGATCTATTTAGAGTGGGGTACCAAGCTACATGAGTACCTTTGATAGACTCACCTATGTGAATGTGAAAGTGTGGCCGCTTTCTATGAGAACATGGGCAGTTCTCTAGATCATTCATTAAAACTGGGATAAGCACAAGGCCGTAATATGCTGGCATTAGGACTTTACTCTTAGTATAGTTGTGTGTGTTAAGTAATATGTTCTCTCCATAGAGTTCAAAGACATAAGTTCACTCTATGTCAGAGTTTAGAGAATTTAATATTGTGTAAAGGTTCAAAACCGAAAGATACCTTTGCGTATGCACATAAATGTACAGATCTAGCTCAATGATTTTTGAAAAAAAAAGGGAGGATTGTTGGGATATATGTTTTAAAAAGAATTTCTTTTTTTACATTTATATCAATATTTAACTTATAGTCTAGTGGTAAAGGATTTTGGGCCTTGTAAGGTAGGTTACAAGTTCAAACCTCTTCCCCTATTGATTGGGTGTATATGTGCACGTACCCGTACATGTATAACATTAGTCCGGGAGCGGGGTCTTGGGAGGTCTTTTGAATTTAAATAGCATTGTTTGCTCATTTTAAAAACGTTTTTACTTCCCTTAATTACGTTTTTAATTGTACTAATTATGGTATGATTTGTTTGTCCATTTTTTGACTGTTGAATGACTGTTTTATGGTAGCAATTAATTCAATAAATTCTCCATTAATTAGATTTTCATTTTTGGGCAATAAAATCATATTTTGATAAACGAAAATATTAGACAAGTTTTTGTTTTTGTTTTTGTTTTTGTTTAACTGTGAATCAAGAGACTAGGGTTCTGAGCAAGATTAGAAAGAATGAAAGTGTTCAATTTCTCACTGTGTGCGCGAGAGATTGATAGAGAGTTTTCTCGGTTTTTTTATCCTGGGACGTTGTGACGAAGAAAGAACTACTTGTACAAAACTCAAGGCAGAGCCACGAAACGTTTTAAAGAGAGCGATATGGTCGTGACTCAGCCGTTCTTGTTTTTTTTGTGTTTAATATTTATTTTGCAGGTGTGAGATCAGCAATTATTCCAACGCTTCCTTTTAAGGTACGGCAGGTTTTGAGATATTCATTAAATAAACCCTACTATCATTTCTCTTGAGATACCTAGGTAATTCACTTGGTGCACCGTCCATTGAGAAGTGAAAACAAAACTTGTCAAACAATAGGTTACTGGTTGATGTCACTATAGTATAGTAGTAAAGTCATTGGGCGATGATACTGATAACCTGAGTTTGAAATTTATCATTTTAGAATTCTTTATCAATAAAAGAAAACCTGGTTAGCTCCATTTATAAAAAAAATTGGATTTAAGTTTTT
>JAJJMC010011514.1:4444759-4459815 GCA_023531435.1 Papaver californicum
AAAAATTGGATTTAAGTTTTTTCGTGATAGATATTCAAACTCCAGGTTTCACAAGTGATAGTCTCAAACTCCAGGTCTCACACATATCAGGTCTTGTAGCAGTCATCTCAAAGACTTCGGATAATGACTCATACCTCTTAACACTCAATAGGCTACTGTTTGATAGTTTTTGGATGACCAAAAGAAGGTAACCTGAGTGGGAGGGAACTTTGGAAAAACCATCGTATTGTATAATAGCCACATTTTTAACGCTTTCCTCTTGAATATACATACATACCGCTTTTTAAGACTTACCCACAAACAAACATAACATATGATACGTACCCCAGGGAGCAGTTAAAAAGTGAAACCCTATGCACTGGGGTACGGTCAGAGAAACAGACCTAACAGAACATTTTTTCTAATACTCCGCACTAGTATTCAACTTGACTGACCTTGAAATCTTACAATTTACAAGGGAAGGATTGCTGAAGGGATTGCATGTGAAAAGAATATATTCCGGTTAGCTAGATAGTGGGTCTGTACTGAAAACTTTTTTCCATCACTTTGTTTTCTCACGAAAAAAGAATTGAATTTTAACCACGAGTACTCTCTACGGAAGGTGTTATCACCGGGCAAAAGGTCCTTTACCATCCCTCAAGAGAGAAATATACAACAATTCATTCCATGTATCTGGTATGCCAGGTAAGCACCAATGACTACAATCCTGGTGAGTTAACACAGCTGCAAACCTCTCTTCGTACGTCTTAAAATTTTTGTGATAGAGTGAAGGGTGACCATCTGTTCGATAGTATGTTTGTTTTGTGACATTCAGATATATAACAGGAGTCTTCATTTTTTGAATTGTGTCTTCTAGTATTTTCACCTTTGGGGGGTTCTTCTCCCGATATGTTTCGGAACTCGCGATTGGTTCTAATTCTCGGTTACATTTTCCACCGGTGTTCCATCTACCTCCACTGCATGATATACATAGTTATATACAAATGACAGTATAAAAAAAAAAACAAAAAAAAACAGAACAACAACAACAAAAAAATGTAAAATAAGGAAACTTTATCCATAAACATTATTACTTACAGGAAATGGTTAACTGAATATCCTCTGAAAACAACTTGAGTTCTATTAGGATCAATGTTCTTGTCCATCCATTTCCTCCATGTAGTGAGACCCTTCTTGTATGCTTTAATCATATCTAGTTTCGGGTACAAGTAATCGCTTTCTTGAAAATAGTTTAGTCTGCAATTTTTACATCATGTAAGGCATATATATAGAACTTACAATAATAATATATTACTTACTTTGTTTTTATAAAAGAGATACTATTATTTTTTTAATTAAGTTAAATTGAAAATGTAATAGTATTTTTTTTTTCTGAAAACGGAATAGTATATAATAACATTTTTTTTATTGTTTCTCACTTACTTACCCGTTATTAGTTTTATCATTAATCCACCAATGCCATGAATCGAAAATTACAAGATCAGCATCGTGGTAGAATGATGCTGCGTGATCGTCAATCATATCTAGTCTCATTTTCTCTGGGTCATTCTTATTTGTCTCGTTTCTTCGATTCCTCGGATTTGTTTCTTTAACTAGATAAGGAGACCATACAAACCCCACGGTACAGTTATAGTCCTGATTACAAGATGAAGAAATGTATTTAGACTATTGAAATATAAATATTAGAGGTTTAAATTAATAAAATACTCCCTTCGTTTCTAGAAAAATGTTACTATCATTTTTTTAAATTTAATCTATTTTTAGGTTAAAATGAAAAAATGATAGTAACACTTTTGTAGAAACATAAGGAGTATTAAACAAAATTTACCTCGTATCTCAACGATTTATCGCCTCTTATCTTGTAATCTGTGTACCCAGAGATCCAATGAACTCGACTTTTATCTGGGACGGCACTCCAAAGGATGCACATCAGAGATTCAAACATATTCCTATTTAGTGAATCTCCGGCAAACACCACTTTTTTGTCTCTTAATCTTTCTAGGAAATCAGTTGCATTAAGCATGCTGCAAAAAAGAAAAACACATTCAGTTAAAAATTGAGTGAGAACCATGATTATACATAGGGGATTAAGTCAGTCAGAGCGAGTGGGCATTTAACTAACTTAAAAAAAAAAACAATGTATGCGCTGTTACAAAATGAGCCATACGCAGATGGCTGAGATGGGATAACAAAAAGATACCCTGTGGGCTGTGGGAGACATACCAGTCAGCTGAAAGGATGTACAGTATCAAATTTGAGTCAGACCCAACCAAAAGTTAATGTGTTTCCACTTTTCAGTAGAGATCCATAATGCATATGATTGGTTATAATGGCCAAAAGTCCTTTTAACTGTCAGAATCTTAAAAACACTTATTATATGAATAGATTTAAGAATCAAAGAAAATGCTGAAATACATATTATACCTTGGGAAATTATTGTTGCATCCTGCATTTGTTGGGTGAGATTGCCATTCCCACTGCAATTTTAGAAATGCATCCTCTGGTCTCCCATTTTTGTAACAATCAAAAGGTGATTGTTCGATATAAGGACAAGTACCAGGAGGATAAAATGGTTCTCGATTGCTCACCGGCTTTACCCATTCACCTTCAAAAATATTGCACTCATGGCCATGGGAAGAAGAAGTATCACTGGTTTCTGCCCGTTTCTTCTCAGTCTCACCATCATACAATTTAATATCATTATTACTAGAGAAATTACTCGAACTACTGATAACCGGATCCTCTGCTTTTGTAGCCACCAATTCTTCAACTTTAGGGGTACTATCGGCCAAAACAACACTTGAGTAGTTTGTAACTGTACCGCTGCTTTCTGTTAGAATTGTTTCGGCAGAGTTCTCCATTAACTCTGAAGAAGAATTAGAAGGAATTACAGTTTGATCCGTGGCGGTGGCGTTCTCCAGTGACTCCATAACCGAAGTAGAGTTTTCCAATGGCTCATAAGAGTCAGAAGACATTGTTGTTTGATCTTTCTCGGTAGAGTTATCCAATGACTCCTGTAAGGAAGAAGAAATTGTTGTTTGATTCGCCTCAAAAGAGTTATCCAATAACTCTTGTGATGAATCCAAAGAAGATGAAGAAAAACTAGTACTGGTAATAGTAGTGGTGGTGGTAGTAGTACTAGAAGTATCATAAGACAAATGAGAAAGTGAAATTTTTTGATATAATTTGTTAATATTATTCTGAAGCATGGGATTCATAATTGATGGTGAAAGAATTGGGAACATAAGGATAATAGTTGTAACTATAAGGATTGAAACTCCAAGAACGCAACCAAAACCGAAAAGTACTGATGATCCTTTTCTCCTTGAACCAGATAGTATTGTATTTGATCCATATTTTTTAGTAGCTCTATGAAGCGGTGGAGATATTCCTACTAACTGACATAACTTTTCCGATATCCCAACCGTCTTCATTAGAATTTTCTTGTAGTAATCAAAGTCGAAGATATCTTGCAGTAAACAAAAAGATAGAAGCTAGAGGCTAGCTACACAACCGAACTTATTCAGAATCGTTCTAGGAACGAAGATGTTTGTTCTCGTTCTTGAATCGATGTTCTTGAATACTTCTTCTCTACTCAACACTCTCTACTTGTATATACAAGATTTTCAACACTGTTAGATGCAAAAACAGAAATTAATCAATAATTTAAGCCATGTCATTAATTTTTTCTATTTTGTTTGAATTATTTAACTCAATAAGTTACAATATATTATCAAAAGAATTACTATAAATTCAGAAACACCCCATGCATAAATTATTAATCAATTAGAGACGACTTCTAAATCTCAATCTCAATCTCAATCACGCTCACGCACATCCTCTCTTAGAATGGAAATCCTGAAAGACCACTCTTTCGTATAAGGGTGCCCACTACTTTGTGTAGTTGGCTATTCCAATGTATTGAAAGCGTCACACTTGCCATCTAGAATCTGTTATAGGGTGATATTGACATAACCGTGATGAGTGCCACACCACTTGCCCGTGTGCTAGTGTATTGCCCAACACATGCCCTATATCTTCCGGATTGATTATACGTTGAGATAGATGTCATGAAATGTAACTCCCCAGATGTGTTTAGTTTTAAATGTAATTCAACATATCAGGCGTGTTTCTTTCATTCTAAAATTATTAAGGGTATGCCACACCACTGGTTAGTTAATTACTTATATGCTAACATCGTACTCAACTACAAGCTCTAGATTTTTTTGGATGGCAATCTACTAAGGTGAATGTCATAGTTGCAGAGTCTACATGCCATGGTTCTATCTGTCTACCAGATAGGCTATCGTTTTCCACTTCTCTATGATCGACTTTTAACTATCCAATCCCATCATAACTTTTGAAGAAATAATACCAGCTTTTTAATCTAAAGTGATCCAGATTACACATACCTGCTCCTCAACTTTTTCAACCATTGAAAACATCAAACCAAATCAATATCTCATATCTTCCCCTTAACTGACTCAACCGTTGAAAATTCCAAAGCCCGCCATTATTGGTTTATGAATTCATATGACAGGTTCCTAAACATTTTAAAATTTCCCGCCGACAGTATTTCTCCGAAACCAGTTATACTTAAACAAACCAATCTTTTTCTGAAAATAAAAATAAAAATAAAAATTATTGTCCCTTCTAAAAAAAGGTTTTAAGTAATCAGTATATGAGTTGGGCGCAGTGTGTGGTCGTATTAGGTGATTTTTCATGTACATACGGCAGCATTATTCGACTATACAAACATCGAGAAAACGTCAAAATTTTGATCCAAAAAATCTTAAAATTTTTAATTAATTGAATTATTTTAGTCTTCAATTATTATAAAATTCTAAAAATGTCTTAGATCCAAGGGATTGTTAATTCAACTAATTGTCACTGTGTTGTTGTCACTGAACCAAAAATTTAGCTCATCTTTATTCATATCTATCTGTTTTATTATTAGCCATTGCAAGATAGATATCCAAACAACAATTTGAATGATGAAAGCGAACACAAAAGAAGAAAATCACCAGAAAAATAGACTCGACCAGCAAAATCATTCCCTCAATTCATTTCTAGGATAAGCTTCGTTTAGCAGCCTTAGGCCCTTAGCTAATTTACTAGTTTTGGACTACACCGTACTCTCGTCAGGTTCATAAAGTCCAAACCCGAAAGGAATCTTTTAACGAGAGGAAATCGATGAACTAGAGAAACATGGTATTCATTACGTTTTATGAAGATTCGTTTCCATTACCTCACTGTTAATTATTTATTTATTTAATTTCTTCCTAAAAAACATAAACTAATGAGTTCTAGATCTCCACTAAGCAGATTAGATTATTGCTGCCAAATAAACTCTAGTTAAATGGTTCTTTTTCCTCTTTTCTCATTGACAAATTGATTCTTGCAGATTTTGACAATCTTGAATTTCTCCCATTTATAGTAATAGTATTAGTAATGACCCTTGATTGTTGATTATTTTTGGATTAAGCAACTTCTAGGTCATAGGTTTTGGAATTAATAAACTTCTGGGACCGAAAATGAGGTTTCAAGATATTTATCGCAATGACTGTTCCGAGACTTGTACCAAGAAAAACGAGAAAAACCTGTTACGGGTTTGAAATGATCTCCGACTTCAAAATCACATGCCAGAAACCCAATTCGACTTAGAAAAGCTAGCAGTTCAAAAATACAGAGACGAAGCGGATTTATTTGTGCCGAAACATGCATGATAAATAATGAGGAAAATGATAGCTAGATGAGGGGAAGTTGCATTAAACATCGTCTACTTGGTTTGGTCTACCGTATATTCAGTGTATAAAATTCATTTATAAAATCAAAGAACAGAATTCAGGTACATGATATGCACTCTGTGGTTCAACATGTGCATGCCTTCGAAAATCGAAAGAATAGAAAGGAAAAATAAAATAAAATGTTAACCATTCAAATGGTAAAGAAATAATCGTGATCCGCGAACCAATTTCCAAATAACTTAACAGCAGATTGTACCAACACTAGTTAATTACCACAGCAATCAATTCTAACCACAAACCAAACTCTTATGTAATAACACCGCAAACAACAGTTATGATACAAGAAAATGTTGCCACCTGAGAAAGAAGTGTAACAAGTACATACAACGACTAAAGATGCAAAAGGCAGCTGGTAATTAACTGAACAAAAAAAAAAATAGATGCAAGAATGGTTTGAAGGAAAATTCTTTCTTCTAACTTCCAATAGTTCCGTTTATCTGCCCTATAGGCCGAGAAAGGTATTGAATCGTTACCGAGTGAAACCTGCAAAATACAATATGCCCAGACCTTTTTCATGCCTTTCTTCTCATCAATTAACACATCGCAGTTTTATTCACTTTTTATTAGATTCTATTATCGTTCTAGTTCTAGTATCTTTGCCAACTTCTACTGATAAACCAACTAGATAGATCCATACATTGGTGTAAACACCCTTTTCTCACATAATGAATTAACGGACTCTCTAATGATTTTGTTAAAGAGGAAGAGAAAGTGAGACAACTCATACATAATGTGACCATTCTCACGTGCATCTCTCTCGCTCTCTAAACTTGACAATGTCAACTGCTCAGTACTCTGGGATCTGATTTAGAACTTCTACAAATCATTCTTCCTTCAACGACATTTAAGGAGTTTCATTTCATGCAGAGGATAATGTATACATTGATACAAACTAAAAACACAACAATTCATATCAAGGGATCACCTCTCAAAAGGATCACCTCTATTGAAATGTGATGGATATATGGCAGCAGCAATTTTTGCTCGAAGGTTGAACTTTTCTGCTATTAAAGGACGAACATCTTCAACTCCGACCAAGCTCTCCAAGAATGGAAGTAATGATAGCAATTCTTGATCAGATCGGTCATCAAACCAACTCTCAATTGGTATTCCATTATCGACTTGGAACCCAAACGCCTACATAAGAATTTCACATTTATAAACTAACAGGAAAATGAGACTACTAATTCAAATCAGTTGGGAGATATAAAGCAGCACATCTGGTTTTGCATTAAAGTTTGAGTAAGGTACCTGCGGAGAGTTGTCGATTATGATAACATGTGCTAGATCGCGGCCAAGAACTGAAAGATCTTTAAGGTAATTCCCATCCACTAGAACACAAGATTCGCGAAAAACACGGTGGCGGAATATTCTCCTCTTAGGATCCAAAACATTCAACAGCTGTTCCGCATAGATACTTTGGCTGGCAGTAAATATAATAATCTCAAATAGATTCGCCACCCGTTCCATGAAGTCCTTTAGATAAGGACGACAACGTACATAGACTGTATGCTTTTTCATGTTAAAATTTACGGTAAATGTAAAATCTGCATCATCACAGTGTTCTAGAGTAGAGTGCACCAAAGTCTCTGCCAAGAAACAGAAGTTTATAGTAACAAATATATCAGCTCCAGCAGAGAGAAATATCAATAACTGGACGAAATCAATCGTCCACTATGTATCGTAAGTACATTGATCCCGATTGTTCAACCATTTGATAACCAGAGTCATCCATAGCCATTTTCATTCATAAAGATCCATGAAGTAGGTAATAATCGGAAAAATAAACATACAAAGAAAATCTCTTACCATCCAGATCCAAAACAAGAGTAGTAGGGGGGCAGCTCCGTGTTCGTTTTGGAAGCAGCATGGGCCGGAAAGTTGGGACCACTGATGATAGGTGAGGTAAATGTTTTATGAATAAATATGGATCAAAATCATCTACTTCGTCACCATCTTCAGCCTCCACACAAACTTCCTCTGAGATAGATTCCTGACTTGGATCATTAATATACTCCACTTTCGAATGTTGCATAGCAAGATATATAGCAGAAACTTCAGAAGAAAGGTTGGAACCGCTTAAAACTTCATTACAGTGTGCACTCACACCATTCATCTCTAAAGACATGTCACCACTGCTATTCAGGACATCAGACCGCCCGAATGACATATTTGAGTCTATATCCATGTCATTATGCGATTCATGAAGGCTGTTCTCATCTTCACTCTGAAAGTACTTCATAAAATCCACTGAAAACGATACAAGACAAGAGAATCAATAACTATAGGCGTTTTAATCCTTACAAGCATTAAAAGATAGAATATTAAAGAAGACGAATTACATAATCTAAGGAATTTTGTATTTATTAAATTACAGACAACAGATGAGGAAACAGACAATTTTCAATATAAAGATGGAAGACTTGAATACTTAGTTATATAGGCACTGATGCATGGTCTATATACCAGGTGCTAAATGGTGGGCTGAACAAAAAGAAACTGACATCGCCTAATTGTAATGCAGGACAGACTCATGCAAATGTAATACTCTTCTGAGATTATTCAGATTCTCGGAAGCAACTACAACTGAATGCGACCCTTGCAAGAAGATGTATGATGCATGTCTACACTTGGGAAGGACTACTTTAGTGATAGTAACCTCGATTGTATTATGGATGGAATGATTAGCACTCCTTAGAAATGGAGTGATGCTTTAAATGTAAAGGATTGAGCCAAAGTAATTAGATCAATGGAAAAGATCCTACCACGATCCGCAATGCCTCCATCAACCTCTGTGGAGATGTGAAAAGAAGGAGAAAATAGTGTGTTTGCACGTGGAGCAGTTCCGTCATTACAATCCTGCGGTGTCATGCAAGAGAACACAGTATTATTAGTATGCGACTTGTCATAGAACAGCATAATATTATCAAATTTGGCCTGGAATGCATGCGCCCCGTTCAGCGTTCAGTATTGATATAACTAAGTCCTGGCACAAGAAAAATGCATTCCTAAATTATTCATGTATCCATAAAATCAAGTGCTGGTACAACAAATATCAGAAATCTTAATAAATGAAATGATCAACTAGAAAAGGTACAAATATAGAATAAGAAGAGGGTCTCAATATAAATCAAGCTAAAACGTATAGACGAGAAAGACCAACCCCCTTATGGTCCAATCCATTCGTGTTTCCTGCATCAAACCCCAAGCAGATATTTTGAGCCTCTTCGCGTGCCAAAAAGTAATTTGTGTTTAATTGATTTGGCTCCGCGGGTTCTATCCTTGTCTTTGAAGGGATCCCAGCTGCAAGTTTCACTGCAAAGATCCAATGTAAATATCTATATATACAATTTAGAAACATTAAATCAGAAGATGACAGTGGATAAGTTGTTAACATACCAAATCTCTGTTTTCTAACAGAAGATGTGATGATATCTGCCACTTTCTTGTCTGATAACTGTGTATTATCAGTCACCTTCTTTTGTGGCTTGCAGACCTTGGGACTCGGAAGCTCCCGAGCAGAATTTCTTCCAGGAAGCTTTTTCTTGGTTTGCATTTTTGACTTCAGAATAGCACAGCATAAGTTCTTAATGCCAACTTTAACGCAGCACAGCAATAACAAAAACTTCTCCCAACAGGTCCCTCACTCCAAAGCCTCCACTACCTCACCTTCAAAACCAAAGCTACTGTACATTAATTTCTGTATTAGCAAAAATCCAAATCAGTAAATTGAAAAATAAATCATTGATGGAGTTGCTTACACAAGCATTAGGAAGCAACTATCAATTAACATATCGTAACGGATAAGAACCCAAACCCAGTAATGTGGAAACTCTAAATCTCCCGAACAATCTGACAACTGAGGATTGTGCAAGGAAGATACAAAGACATGATAATACTAGCAATTTGTATCTACAGAATAGAAACTGAATACAAAACCCTAATCAGAAACAATCCCAAATGGTCATAGATACATACAGACTATTCAAGGGGGCAAATATCACAAATTTCAAAATCAAAGCTAAACGAAAATAAAAAATTCAAACCAGAAATAACAACCCTCAGTTTCATTAATCCTATCAATCGTACTCCTTACCAAAGAAATTAAAGATGATTTCTGTATTCAGACTCAAACTAGTGTATTGCAAAGCAAAACAGAAGCAAAACCCTAGAAAAAAATTCTCTATTCACACTCAAACCTATTAATTTTTAATTAAAACAAACAAATTGAAGCACAATAAGTTAACCTAACATAGCAATACAGCTAAATCCAAGTACAGAAATTTCAACTACATCTAAATGCAAAAACCCTATTCATATTCTCTTTCGGCACATCTCAATTGACTCCAATAAAATCGAATCAAAATACAACAACAACAGTGTTCAATACTGTAGACAACCCAAACCCTAAAACGAACCAATAATTAAACAAACAAATTATCTAACGAATTCTAAACTAAACCAAGACAGAACAGAAATTAACAGAGATGGTAC
Organism: Papaver californicum; assembly: GCA_023531435.1. Lineage (NCBI taxonomy): Eukaryota > Viridiplantae > Streptophyta > Magnoliopsida > Ranunculales > Papaveraceae > Papaver > Papaver californicum. The sequence goes on from JAJJMC010011514.1 coordinate 4,455,061, forward strand.
GAGAAGATCATACACCTTTGAGTATTCGATCCAGTAGAAGAAATCAAGCTCAGTCGATTAAGAGGTTAAGGGTTTTCCACAGTAGAAGAAGAAAAACAAGAAATTTTTTTGTGAAATCTGAGAGATTGAGAAAAGAAAACCCTAGAAAAATAAATAATTAAGAGAGATGAAAAATAAATTTCCCTCCAAAAAAATTTCTAGAGAGAGAAAGCAGCAGAAGTCACCAAGAGACGCACGATTACTCAGGGGAGTTTTTGTTGGGAGAAGGAGAGAATTTCTGCATAGAGATGAGATATGAGTCTGAGGTGTTGAATATCTAGTCACCTTGTTATACAGAATCTTTTTTTTTAATTTATTTAATTAATGATTTTAAATTTTTGAAAATTTGAATTTTCCAGAGAATGATAGAATTTTCAAGTGAATTTGAATTAGAATTTTTTGAAATTTTTAAATTTCAAGTTTAAGGTATCTCAACCGTACAATTATTCTTTGATCCCTACCAAAATGAAGATTAGGACTTGTTTGGTTGTGTCATTTGTGAGTGTAGAAAGAAATGACTCTTTACAGGAATCAGGTAGTACTACGGAATAGGAATCTGAATGGTGAGATAAAGGTACCTATGATGATGATTTTATAGAATCCTATTGAATGTAGATTGGTGGTGGATACTTTCACAACCGACAGGACTTTGATGATATGACGACGGCTTTACTAATGGTGTGACAATGATTTTTCTGACGATATGACGACGACAACTCCAAGAGGTGCAGCATTGGAAGGCATTTTCTGAAGAGCTGCAATATTGGGAGGCATTTATGAAAATGCTGAAAAGGGTTGATCCCAATTGCCAGTCCGTGATGGAGAGATGCATTATTGGACGGCTTATCTAGAGAGGTGCAATATTGTAAGGCATTTGCCTTCTTAAGAAATGCAATATTGGGAGGCATTTATGCTGTCTATCTGCATTAAGTCTATCTGTGGCAGAGATTGATGTAATTGAATGGCCTTGGTCAATCCTAAAAGGTGTAGTTGCACCAAAAATGGTAACCTAGTTAAGTCCCAAGATGAATGAATAGCAAAGTTTGAACAACCATTTATCTTTTTTGTTAAACAAAGCTCATTACAAGCATTTATTGATCAAAAGTGAAAGGAGAAACATAAATGCTTGTAATGAGCTTTGTTTACCGGAGGGGAGCATAAGACATGACCTCCATATAGAAAAGAAAAGGAAAGGAAAACTGATAAAATTTATAAGCAGGTTGGATATTCCTATCCTCTTCAATTGCGAATGACAACAAACTTGGGCAAACATTCCATCAGTAGTTAGAATTCTTCGAATTTGCTCCCCATTTGGCCAAGATATCAGTATAAGAGTTGCCCTCCCTGTAAATGTGTGAGAACGTAAACCCCACTGTCCTCAAAAACTAATGAGTAATCTCCAAGGAACTAAAGATTTGTTAGATGGGGTTGCAATGATTTGCATAGGGTCACACTCAATTACAATCTGGCCCCACTGCCAGACCCAACTATATACTTCCCTGACTTCCTCCTTAATAGAGTTGATGGAAAACCGTTGACCACACTAAATTACTCAAAACAAACCCTTCTAATGCTATAATACTATGTGATCCTAAAAGCGGAAATGGCTCCCTAAAATTCCGCTTTAACAGAAGTACCGAAACCCAAATGAGTAGCAAAACAACCCATGATTAAGCCATTATAATTTCATAACATCACACTACACCCACCCAGCTCTTCCTAGATTTGTGAAAGAACAACCATCAGTATTGAACTTCATCTATCCTCTCAAAGCAGGTTGCTATATTCACATGAACGATTCTTGGGGAAGCTTAAACAACTGAAATGCAAGTCTACAAGAACTGAAGACCCAGCTGCATCGCAGGCATAAGCTGCAGAACCCTTCCGGTAACATTCAGAGCAAAGGTTTCCTGTATTCCCCTCAGCTGAGTATATAGGAGTATCGTCGTAGCTAAACACTAAACCAGCCATAAAGACAAGAATCCCTTAAAAGAAACAAATGATTATGAAAGATACCACAAACAAGTGTAAACTTCAGCAGAGACTAGCAGACTAGCTTACTGAACAAGTCTTCCCTCTTCCTAGTTAAAGCCAGGATTTTGAACTAGAACAGACATTTACAAAATGTGGTGAGCAAAAATAGAAGAAACAGAAAAACATTTCCAGGAAAAAATCAAGTTAAATATATACACTTAGGTCAATGGTAAAGATACAACTTGCAGAATCCATAATGCAGCATCACAATAGCGAGTCTTGGAACTTGTTAGCTTCTACATCTAAGAGTAAACCCGGTAGTGTCGTGATATTATAGTGGAGGTGATGGTGGAACCTGGGATTTCGCCATTCCAATCCAAGCAACAATGGCAACTGCAAGGACCACCCATCCTGCTATGTCATAGTACAGATCGTTGTTTGTCTTCTTCTTAGCACCCTGTAAGAAAATAAGAGAGATTAATAAAGAGCAATCTCAACAGACTCAACTTAATGATAGCTCCATGGAAACAGATGTCATGCCATCAATTTCATTTGTAGGCCACACAAAGTAACAAGTCAGTTAACCATATGAGTTCCAAAGTGAACAGCAAATATCCTGGATTGAGTAGTGGGTTCCTACTTTCGACATCAGTGCATAAACCAAATTTCTGATTCCAGTTTCAGAAGTTCCAGATTGACAATTTCGAGGAATAAAAAAAGAAGCAGAACAGAAGCAATATTATAATCCATCGGTGTACAGCAGTACACTCGTCAGGAATTACGTCGAACTTCACAAACGAGAAAAACGTAATGAAACAACAAAGTAAGATTTTTACTTGATACTGATGGAAAACATTTGCTTCTGTGGAGGATGGACCACTTGCTGTGGTTGAGACTTCTGGATGAGATTTTCTAGGAAACCTCATTTGATCATAAGCTGCTCTTTTAGCCCTATCAGACAACAAACTCCATGCCTGAGAAATGAGCTTAAATGCTCCATCTGCCCTACCGATTTGTTCTTGTCCGGGTGAAGCAATAAAGCCAATTTCTTGTATTGTTTTCGAACTGTTTCATCATCTGAATACTGACTCACACCAAGATACCGTACCAATCTGCTTCCCCGCACACTTTATTCTTCGCTAAGAGATACACCTCAAATGTCGACAACATATGAGAAATACCTTCAAGATTTGGATACAGATTTTGAGCTTTCAAAGCAAATTGCTTCGCACCAGCAATGTCCTGTGCAGTAAACTTCCTCTCAGCGATTTCTTTTGCTAGTGTTGCTTCAAATCTATTGCATTCCATCTTCCTTCCCCCACCACTCTCTGCCTCTTTTACTTTGTTATTTGTGAAGACAAGAATCTAAATCAACACTATGCAACTCCACAACGGAGCCCATTCCACAGTCACAAGGCGTCGATTCCAATCAACAAAACCCTGATTCATATACAGTAAATCAAATCACCATCGCAGTTATTATGACAATCTAAGAAACCCTAACCTCCAGGAATCAAAATTCTACAAAAATGAAAAAAAAAAAAAAAAAGGAGTTCATAAATTGGATCTTACTGAACTACTGACAACACTTCAACATTCAGCGAATTAGCAAACCCAATTAACAGACAACAGAATGTATAAACTAATAGAGCATTAGTGGGATCGAAACTATACTCAAACCTCAAAAAAACCCTAAACTTAACTAGCAAACAACTACAGAATCTAAAAATGCACAGATGAATCGAATCACGAACCTTTACCTGTTATTAAGGATAAGAAATTAATCTCCAGGAAGTCACGGAGGAGAATCAGAACTCAATGAGTCTGAGAAGAAAAATTAAAAGTCCCTGCATCAAATATATCTGGAAAAAGTAAGTTGACAGAACTTCGTCCACAATTAATACAAAAGCGTATACGAGTAAACTATGTTGCGGTATGAGTATTACAAACTTTCAGACAGATAGGTTGTAACTTGTGATTATAAAGAGATGCAATTTGACGCTCTGAACAGTAATAACCCCATTCTCAGAATGATACCGCACAAAACGATAGTCAATATCAATGCATGTAATTAGTATTGTGGATGGCAGCCTTGTTGTCACATAAACGGCCTACCTAACCAGATGATTCAGACCTGGAGTGAGCAAGAGCTCGTTATGGCTTCGGCACCAGAACAAGAAACATGTTACATTCTGTTTCAGTCACTCCTTAAATGGGTTGTTGAATTACAAAAAAAAAGCAAGAATTGTTCATTTGAAGATTGAAAGTATTCAACTACTGATATCCAAGTATCCAACAGATGCACTTAGGTACAGCAAGAACCGAACACCCAGCTGCATCACAAGCATAAGCTTCTTTCACTATACTACTTAGTAACAGGAGTACTGCAGACCAACCCCCACTCTGATAGACACATTTTAGTGTCTAAATTGCACCTTAGTTTCTATTAAGTTAGTATTCGATTTTGCAAATATTACGTGTTTTTATGCTTTTGTAGGTACATTTGAAGAATAAAGATTTGTGGAAAAATTGGCTCAAAAAATGTTCAAAGCACCCTGGAAAATGGATCAAGGCACCCACACTTTGGATTGGGGCACCCTTGGATCGGGATGAACTGGATCGGGCCAACTCAGCGAGTCAACTCGGCCCAGTCAACTCAGTCAAAGTCAGTTGACCGAGTCAAGCCTTCATCGGGACAGTTCATCGGCAGCAAAACTCAAATCAGATTTTCTTTGCGGTTTC